>VZRZ01007927.1:644952-760501 GCA_013398175.1 Climacteris rufus
GATCGCCGCGGGATTGCCTGCAGGCAGCCGGGGCAGCGGCAGGGATGCCGGGGACGGCTGTTCTGCTGCTGTGTCCCCGGGGTCTGCCTAGCGAGGGAAGGGGTGTCTGTGACAGGCTGAGCAGTAAAGCGAAAACATTCGCAAGCCCAGCGTGTGTCGGTCGCGTAGCGGGTGCTCTCAGGCAAAGGAGGAGCCGCTCTTCTCGCTTTTGGTTTCGAAGGTGACACCCGCACTGCTGAAGCTGAGACACGGCCGGGGCAGCGGCGCCGGCCGGGCTCGGGAAAGCAGGTGGTCACCAGGAAGACGTGGGGTTGGGTCGGTGCTGGCAGCTCTGGGTGTCCTCGGCTTGGGTGCAGCCCGACACTGTCGCAGACGGTATTAAAAGGTAGGAAATAGCGTGGTAATTTAAAGGTAATTTACTAGTAAGTGACGAAACCGAGAAGTGCTCACCGCGACGAGGAGTATTATTGCACTGGTTGCTCGGTTACATTTGGCCTTGAAACCCAAGAATGTCGAACTTGTCATCATCACAATTTTATTTTTTTTTTTTACCTATTGATGCTTTCTGTTTTGATAACTCGGTAACTTTGGCGAAGAAGTGGTACTGACTTATGTGAATGTAAAATGGAGCGTTGTTTCTGTGACATGAGCAATGTGCTGTTGGGCAATTACCATAACGTGTGTACTGCTGTGTAATGTCATTCAGATAAGTAAATGTGAGTGCCTGTAAGCATTTGGGGAATAAGACTGTGGAGGCAAGGGATCACCTGCTGCATTTTAACTACCTGTCTTACATTGCTCAAAATCTTTGCTTAAAAATAACATTTTAAAGGAAATACAGAGTTATTTTTAAGGGTTTTAAAGTGCTGATCGTATTTGATGTGTTTTAAGCTTCAGAAGGCCTCTTTTCACTTACTCTGTTCACAGAGAAAAGTGGATGAATTCTTTGCTGTACCACCTTGTGCCTTACATGCCATAAGGTGTTGTACCACCACAGCGAAGCTCACAGAACAGGGTTGAAAATAGAGCACTTCGAATTTATTGACATGCAGGATCTCTGTGCTATGTAGTGTGTAGTATCAACTTTTGAAATAGTGTTTCAGTCAAAGCATTTTTATTCTTTCACAAAAGAAAGTAGCAGCCCATTCTAGGAAAGTGTTAACCAAGACGTCATTCTAAGCATCCTGTCTGCAATGTTTGGTAATCTACAGTCATGACTACAGTTTATGAGAAAATGAAAGAGAAAAAAGCAGCCTAAAAAAGTAGCCTTCTGGATGTAACCATCCAGAAGTAGATGCTCTGTTCTGCAATCTTCCCTGGCTCCAGAATTTAACTGACAGCTATGCTGAAATATCATTGTCAGGATCTGCCACAGTGTGTGCAGATTTCAAGGAATCTCAGTGCTGAAATCTGTGCAAGATCTGTTTTAAATTATTTAATTTTAAATATTAAACAGAAGAGAAAAATTGTTTTCTTTTCACCCTTAGTAAAGAATGAAGTGTCAGTCGGTGGTAGAGTCATCCAAAAATGCAGTTATTTTCTCATTCAGGAAATGAATACATTTTGAGTAGAGTCAAGGTAGTAAAACAGAACAACTTTATATCACTTTGCATCATGTTTTGTGTTTTTAAAAAACAGCGTCGTAGCAGATAAACTTCATACCTGTACTTGCTTTGTTCTGACAACACCTTGGTAATGTTTTTGTAGTATTTATTTTTAAATCAGAAAAGTTCGCTGGATAAAAATGTGCTGGGAGAAAGAACAAGAGAAACTTGGAAGAGGGAGAGAGGGTGGAAAGCAGACAGTGGTGTTTCATTTCTGTGCACATTTGAAAATTTCCTGCTTCATTTGTTGAAAAATAGTAGTTCTAATAGTTTCTCTGTTACTATGTATTTTACTTTTTAAAATTAATTTTAATAATAAATTGAAGTTTACTTTAAAATGTTACATTTAAAAACGTAATAATAAATTTAAATTTACTTTTTCCTCGAGGTGGCATTACATGAATTCAGTAATGGATACCTACAAATAAATATCACTGATGCAAATTTGCTAATTGATAGATTTTTGAGTTTCCTTTTCATCGTCGCCTTTTCCGAAATCTTCCCATGCCTTTCTCATGAATTCATGCAAACTCCAGAAATATGTTCAGTTAGGAATTCATGTTATTGTGCTTATTGTCGAGCCTGGAAGGACAGGAGCTATGTTTGAAGGCCTGTGAGTCCTTACTATCGAAGGTGCTTGTACGCAAAGTAGATGTTGGTTTTGAAGTTGCAAAGATACAGTGAAAGACAATATATTTTTTACTAGCTTAGAGTTGGCTTTCTGATATAGCTAATGATGAGAAAATACACCTGTGGTCTTCAGAGATTCTGGTTAATTCTCCTGTGTTTTCATAGTAGATCCCTTCAAACTGTACTTGCTAAAATAGTTGCACCTTTCAGTGCTGTAAGAGTTTGCTAAATAAATTCAGAAGTATCAGTCTGAAAGAAAATTGTTACTCAATTATGTAAACAACTAATGAAAACTCTAAAGTTAGTTTAAAAATCCTTTTTCCAATATGCTGATAGGTTTCCTTTGTTCTCAGAAAAAACAATGCATCTATTATAAAATGAGGAAAGTATGTTTCTAGGCAGATAATGAAAAAACAATTACTGGTCACTTTTAGCCCTGACACAGGTATTTTAGATGTGGAAGTTATAATTTGATGTCCTTTCAATAAGCTGTGAACCTTTTATGAAGTTCTCTGTTGATAAGATCATAATTATGGTTGTCATTAACTGTGCCCTTAGGTCAGTCAAACACTATGTTTGCATCTAACTTTGAGCACAGAAATAATTCGGTGAATCTTCTTCAGTGCTTTCATTTAAACATGTATTTTGCTGAAGCACTGTTGATAGTTTCAGAAGGAAGGCCTTAAAAGATGTTCCAAGTTATTATAGACTCAAGGTAAAGTCCTTTGTTTAGCATTTAGGTGGAGCTGACAGGTCATGTGTGGGGAGGAAGCTGCTGCTGCTCCTTCTAGCATTATTTCCACCTTTCACCTTCTATGTTCTTTTGAAAAGTGGTGGCATATATTTTTTCCCTCTTCATTTACATTGCTGAACTGAAATGCCCGAGTGTTTTGTTGTGTCCTCCAAGCAAACTGTCAACAGGTCAAGAGCAAAGTAGGTCTGAGTTGTGTGGTTTTGCTTTGTTTGAGGGTTTTTTGCTTGGGTTTGGCTTTACTTTGTTGTTTCTTCTAAAGATCATATTTCCATCCATTTAAACATGGACAGATTTTAACACACAAATGAAGTATAAACAAAGGAAGCAGGTGGGTTTTTTTGGTCTCAGTTTAGTCCAAGTGAGTTTTGTTGTGTCATAGGCTACTGTAGAAAATTGAGACTGCAGGAGTTTTACAATTTCTTTGTAAAAAGAAAAAAAAAATCTTGTTGAACCACTTTGCTTCTGTAGATTTGAAAATTAGGGTGATGATGCTAGACTCAGTTATACCTGTTTGGTTCTACTTACTGTAGAAGTACTTATCAGTTACTTATGTAACTGATAGTTTCTGTCATGTTATGTTTTCAGTGGCTATTCTGTACCAAAAGGACACTGAAAATCCTTTCGTTCACTTTCATCACTGCAGTGGTAACAACCCTTGCTATTTTCTGAGCCTGCTTTTGCCACTGTTGTTCATGAAATGAGGGACTGTGTCCTCAGTAAGAGCCCAGAACCCATAATATGTGACTGTACCTGGTGATACAGCAAACCTTGTGTGAACTGGACTTCTGAAATCCTGGGTTTACATGTTACCTGGCTCCTCCAAAACACTGTTCTTCCTGTGCCCCCTCTATCCCTTAAAAAAAAAAAAAAAAAAAAAAAAAAAAAAAAAAATTGAAATTTAAAATTAATGATTCATTACACTTAAGGCTTGTTAAGTTAAAATTTAGCTTTGATGAATACCTTTTGTATGAACGACAGCTGTTTGTAAAGAACATTCAGTGATTTTTCTTTATCTGGAGGAAAAAGTAGCAGCATTTTAACATCATATTCACATTAGTCCAAGTAGTATTACCACCCTATGTGGCTAAAATGCAAGGCAGTTACTAGAGCTGTTTTGCTGTGTTGAACCTCAGTATTTTTACATCTACTTAGCATTATACATGTACCAGAATATGTTTGCCATATATTTGAATACTGTTTATTCCTTTGGTTTAAGTTGCTTTGAATGTGTTGTAACAAAAACACTCTTAACTTTATTCCAACAATATAGTGGAAAAACAGTTTATATGCTTATGGCATTTTAGTATTTCCTCTTGACATATTAGTTCACTACTTTGATACTTAGAAAAGGAATAAAACAAAAATTCTGTTTGCAAACATAGTTAATAGAACATCTTTTAGTTAGTCAAGTTACTCTTTGCGAAGTGAATTTTCTTTTTTTTTATTTCTTCAAATTTAGTAGTTACCTACTATAATAAATGTGATTCTGGATTTCATAAAATAATTCTGCACCCAACAATTCTTATTTAGAGCATCACACTTCTGAAATCTCTTGAATACTTGTGATTTATTTAATTTCCTAAACATTCTGCAGTTTTTCTACTGTTGTCAAATAATGATCTGCTCATGACTGAAAATACTTGAAAATTTTAACTTTAAAATTTTAAAGGTACACAGACACAACTGCCAGGTCCCACCCAACAGGAAATAATAAGCAGGCTTAATTAGTAACAAGAGGAGGCAATTTGTGTTGTTCCATTAGAAAAATAAACAGTGTCATTTAGGGTTATGCTGTGTTATTGCAGCTGCAACAGTCTGTGGATGACAAAAAGTCTGCAGAGGAAAGTAGAATCTTTGGTCAAAATGTCTCTCTGCACAAACTTTTTTGCCCTAGTACACTGAGAAATTGCACTCGAATCTTTATTGAGGGATTACACATCTTTGTAGTACCTGAAGGAATGTGAAAAATACAACTCCCTTATGCTGCTTTTGTGGTAATTGAGTGTTGTTTCCTTGAAACAGCTCCTTACACGCCCAGGTATTGAAGGCATAGGTGGGAGAAGAAATAGTAGCAAACATTTAACATTTAAAGGCAAATTTGGAATCTGTTTCATTACTGAGTTAAAATCCCTTCAAAGTAACATAGTTAATGGGGCTCCATGTCGACATGAGCGAGTTAGCAATCACTTCTTGTGTTTTTAGCATATTTTTCTTTCCTGTTTGTGCTAAAGACATCTATGCCAATATTGTGGGTGAAAGTATGCATGATGTTCCCTTAATATTTTGATTGTTTACTCTTTATATTACAGAATTCTTTAGTTGTTTATCACCTCTTATTTTTAATTAAAAGTTTTGTACTCTGCAGTATTACCGCGATGCCCCGTTATTTCGGCTTATCCCGGTAATCAGTCGAAGACGCAGAAATAATGAGAGCTGGACTTCGGGCTGTGTTCAGAGCAAGGGCGGAAAGGGGGGAAACCCCTTTCGTTTAATTCTTATATACACTTTTAGAAATCACAGATCATTGGAGAAAATTAACACTTCCGTCTCTAACTATATTGGTTACAAGAAGTGTCCGTCAAAGGGATCTGTGTCCATGGGAAAGGAATGTAAAAAGATAATTTTTACAACAACATAGCTATGTTTGCAGAAATCGTCCTTGAGACTGTCTAACAGAGAAAACTAGCTATTTTACAGTGAAAAATGGGCAACACTGCAGCTATACCTCTGGCATTCTGGGGAAAATAACTGGGTTCCAAGAGAAATGAAGTGTTGGTTGAAGTCAAGAGGTGACCAGAAGGCAGGTGAAAAGGCTGTGCATGGAAAGGTGTGGGCAGCATCCTGACTTTGAAGGGACTACAGTGGTGAAGGCTTGCGGCTGAACAGCTCGGATCAGTATCTCTGATCTGTCAGAGCAGATTATGCTCTGGCCTCCAGCCAAAATCATCTCAGCACTCTCCTCCTGCTTCCAGCCCTGGCCCAGCAACCCCAAGTGTCTATTGCACAATACCTTTTCCCAGCGTCTCTGTTTGGGAAATGCTGATCTCTAAAACAATTGTCCCTATACAGATACAGATTATGTTTTGCAAAGGATGGGAGACTGAGGCTCAAGGGTGGATAGCTGCCACTTAAAGTTAAGGAAGCAACAGCAGGTAAAACACATTGTCCTGACTGTACAGTACAGCAGTTGCTGTTTCTACCTCAGTATTTCGTAGCTGCTACAGGACTTCAGAGAATTTGGTGCTGTTCCTAAAAACATAGTTCCCTGTAATAAGATAATCTGCCATGCTTTATAGCCGTGAAGTAGCAAAAATTTACTTACAATGTAATATATAAAACACGTATGTCTTTGCTTGATTTTCATCCTTAGTCCTCTCTATTTTTAGTAAGCAAAATAAACAGGCTAAGAGCATAACCACAGTGAATTTCATTACTTTCATTCAGTGTCCTGTTAAAGAAGTTTATTTTTAACAGGTAAATTACAATGCAAGCCAAATTAAAAAGAAAAAGCACTGCTAGAAAACTTTCTGAAAGAATTGTTCTTTCAGTATACCAGGTCAGTTGATGTGTAGTAATTGAATTTCACATCTTGAGGTTTGTTTTCTGAATCCCAGCCTTGAAAGGTGAGAACAGCTTTATGTAAAATGTCTCATAAAGAGATGGATGTTCTTCAATGAGGAAATCTGTTTAAACCATCAGACTCATTTCAGTTGACAACTGCAGCGAACGGGCTAATAAAGATCATGATTGTCTGCAGAAAGGGAGTAGGAAGAAGTCCCATTCCAAGTTTGTAAGAATTGTACTGGATACTGGTGTCAGAAGAGGATAAGGGTTTACCTCATGCTTAAAATTCAGGCTGGACAGTTGAAGAGAAGTAAAGGGAAGGATCTGTACCTTGAAAAATCAGGGGGGGCTGAAAAAAGTTGGGTAGGGAAATTTATCTTGCTTTTTAAAAGGTAAACAGACAGTGAATGTTGGGAAACAACAGGGGAGAGCTCTGAAATCAAATGATTGAGGTGAACAGAAATGAGAATTCTTGTTCATGGATGACAGCATTCCTACATTAATTATGTTATTTCCATTTTAAATGCCTGCTCCTTTTGAAGCTTTAAAACAAATATTCAGAATACAAGAAATGAAGTCATGTTCTTCCAGCTGTGCCTTGTATCATTTGGTTATTAAGGAGGAGTAGTGATGCAAAGTGCCTGCCATTATGTTTGCTTGATTGTTTGGTGCAACATAGTTGTCTCCTGTATGTGTGTACCTGTCTTCCTAGTTTATTTCTCTTTTTGGCCCTTTTTAAATCTTTTTCATGATGGCAATACATATATGTATGTGCACATGCATACACACTTACCCTCAGTAGCTATAGTTGTGTGGTTTGGGGTAAGTTTAGCTGGATTTCATGTTCTCCCATTGCACCAGGAAGTAAAAGAAGTTCCGTCACCCACCTTTGAATTTCCACACTTGAAAATACTGTGAATTGAAATGTCTAATTTCCTGTGCCCCATTATCTGAAAGACTTCAGATGATCTCCAGGGTGGAGACTGCTGTGGTTGATTGTGGTCTGCAGGTGTTGGGGTATTTTTTTTTTTGTAGATACGAGTTTGCAGTACAGTTAGTGGGAATTGGAGGTTATGCAGGAAGCAGGCATATATAATAACATGGACTTCCACAAAACAATTTTAATCCAGTCATCTTCAAATGAGAGAGGTGGCAATCTCTGACCCATAATACAGCTCATGTAAGGAGAGAATGAACAAAGCTGCTTGAGGTAGATGCTAATCTTACCACTTGATATATATGGGAAAGGTGCTTAGAACCTGGAGCAGTAAGGGAAGAGGCCAATCAAAAGTCACACAGTTAATGCTAGGGTCCATGTTTCTGTTGAGTGTCTTTTTGGGGTTTTAACCATGTTATTGGCTCTCTGGATTTACTCCAATTTTCATGTAAGAGGAAGGGTAGAGATTTGTTAATTTAATAAATCCTAAGGAAACATTGTAATTTGAAGGTAGGACTCCCAGAGCATTTTTGTTATTTGTTTGGCTTTGAAAAGGACCAGAGTGAAACAGAGTGTTTTCAGTCATTGAGAAGGGTCATTTTAAACAGCTGGGTTAATCTTTGTCTAGGCCCTGAAAAGGCAATCAAGTGTGAGTTTACATACACAAAGGTGTATGTTTGCAGATCTAAATTATAACCTGTTTATAAAAATCTGGCTTAGGATTCAGGTCAAACAGAATGTCTTCAACCTCTCCCTCAAGCACTGCAACTGACTTGAACACAAAAGACCTCAGGTAAGAGGCATCTGTGCTTTTGGTTGTGGAGAGATTGTGTTTAATACCTGGTTAGACATTCATTAGTGCCCACTAACAGCCAACATTACACTCGCTGCTTCCAAGTGTAATGTTCACAGAATAATGGACAGTTTGGGTTGGAAGGGACCCCAAAGATCATCTAGTCCCAACCCCCACACACACCTTCCTCTACCACATTGCTCAAAGCCCCATCCAACCTGACCTTGAACACTTCCAGGGGTGGGGCAGCCACAGCTTCTCTGGGTAGCCTGTGCCAGTGTCTCACCACTCTCACAGTGAAGGATTTCTTCCTTTAATCTAAACCTACCCTCTGTCATTTTAAAGCCCTTCCCCCTTGTCTTATCCCTACGTATCCTTGTGAAAAATCCCTCTCCTGCTTTCCTTCAGGTACTGGGAAATGCTCTAAGGTCTCCCTGGAGCCTCTTCTTCTCTAGGCTGAACAGCCCCAGCTCTCCCAGCCTGTCTGCAGAGGAGAGGTGTCCCAGCCCTGTGAGCATCTTCTTGGCCTCCTTTTGACTTACTGCAACAGGTCCATGTGCTTCTTGTGCTGAGGAGCCCAGAGCTGAATGGAACACTGCAGGGGAAAAATCTTTAAAGGCCGCTGTTTTGCTGGCATGACATTGTTCACTGCATCCGCCAAAAAGCCAGAAATTACTGTTTTGAGATGGTGAAACTGAAGGACTGGTTCAGATCAACATAGGGTTCGTTGTTTATTTTTTTTGGTATGGGTTTTAGTTTTGACATCAAAGTACTTTACACAAAAAGCTGTCAGAAGTAATGCCTCTGCAATATTTTTCCACTTTGTTGGAAAGTCGTGTATTGTAGTCATGGACTGCAGATGTGGCCAGGAAGCGCAGCAGATGTGAGAACTCTGCCTTTCTTCCAGAGTTCTGCTGAAGGGAGAGGGCTGCAGTCTGGGAGACTAGACTAGGCCAAGACTATAGAATGTGCTATCAAATTTATCCTCTTGGGCTTACAGAAGAAACTGAGATGCTTTGTTTGAAAGTTTGGCAAAGTATATGTTTAGCAAACAGGCAAGTGGGCAGATATTGTTCATACTAGCTCCTCAGAATATTTTATTTTTCTGAACAAGCATGTTTCCTGTGTCATCTGGAAACTTCAGGATTTTGGAACACAATGTTGCATATATGACTCATTAAAATAGTAAGTGTTTAAATACGAGAGACCACAAACAAGACTTCTAGGACCCATTTTTAGTCTGTTTATGGGGAAGAAACCTGGCATTTGCACCAATGGTTACCTAATCAGAGTGTAACCTCTGAGGTGGCTATTTTCTGACACTTTGTAAAAAAATGTTGACTCTTGAGGTCTTCAGATTGTTTTCTGTATTATCAATACCTTTCGCTGGGAAGTGTTTGACAAAAACTATGTTACAGTTGTTTCAGTGATTTAAGTAACTTGTCAAGTAACGCTTGATAAGTGTTATTTATAGTCTTTCTATAAAACAGAAGTCAAATAAAAACATATTAGTGAAGTGTGTTATATTCTGAAGGTTTTATTCTGCCTTGTATGTTGAATTTCCCCTGAAGATTATTAATAACAATGGCAAATGGTTGATGAAAACAATGCTTTGCAGAATATGCCTATGAGATAATGCGATTGACTGGTATTTTTTATATTGCTGAAATTCTTTTGTATTAGTTGATGAAGTACAACATGGGTGACATTAGCTGCTTGTTATATCTGTTATTAATTTTTGGCTTACAACCAGTTATTTGGTATTTGCACTAATACTAGAAATAAATATTACCCAGTAAATATTTATCTCTAATATCTTCTTACAATGAGGTGCGTACTTTTGTTTTCTAGGTTAAAAACCAGTTTATCCACATGAACCTCTTTTTCCTTGAAGTCATCTGTATTTTAAGTGTCTCTGATTTCTCCATTTTAATTTTTTTTACATTTTCCACTTTGTGGGGGATGGGTGACTATGTGTTGTCTTTGGAGCTTGTTAATAAGCAGAACTGGGCCTCTGTCAGGGTGAAGTACCCAAGTATTCCAATTTTCCTTTTGGTATTTGCCTTTCTAGTTCCTGTAGAAGGTACCTGGTGACTCAGTTTTTCTTTAATGATTTACTGATCACTTGCAGCTTTCTTTGATAGTGCAGTAGGTTTTCAATTTGCTTTGCTTTGCTGGAAAACATGGCTCATGTTCTCTGTGGTGAGGGCCAGTTACATGTTTCTGTCTTCTTTTAGTTATTAACTTTATTTAGTTGTCTGTTGCAGGCAGACATGAGTCTATTGAAATAGTCATACTGTTATTATCAGATATTCCCTTGGAGAGCCTTATTTAGTGACATCAACATAGGTGGAATTGTAACTCTTTCAGTAATATCTACAAAAAAAGAAATAACACTAATATTTTCTAACAGATTTAATGAATGCCTAGGAAAATTCACATGTTCTGATAGTTCACAGGTTCTTTTACAGGTCCCAGTAAAACTAAACCAAGCTAAATTTTCCAGTGCATTGCATTTACATGTAGACCTGTGAGAGAGGGTTAGATATGCTGTGCATCTGTAATTGTCATTGTCAGCACAGAGTTGTTGTGGGTGCTAAGCACCTGGGGACCCCTGGAAATAAAGATGTCCAAAATTAATCAATAATTGACTCCTTGTTTTTATTTTAAAAGTTTTTAAAGTAGTGTCCTTTTTTGGGCACCCTTGTTTGCATTTAGTAATACTTTGCAAGAAAACTGTTAGGGTGCATTCATGAATGCTCATAATGCTCTTTTTGTTGTATAAAAATGAAGAGTCCTGCTATTTCTGTGTTAAGAATTTTGCCTTAAGTATAATGGCAGAACAGTCAGAGCAAAGACAGAAACGATTTCTGATTTTAAGGCATTTTGACTTCTGGACTTTGTAATTTTTAATTTCTTGCCAGTAGGCAATGGAAAATCCTAGCTGTAGTCTGTCCTGTCCTTACATTGTCCCTTCCAAATACTGAGGAATTTTAAAAGTATTTTAGAAATCTTTACGGTTATGAGTAAAATAAAAAGGGTCAGACATGGGACTTTCAACCCTGAATGTTTTTTAGGCTTCTCTATTGATGTACATTGAAAAAAAAGTGGGAGTTCTAATCATGTCTTTGTGTTTCAGGACTTAAAATGGCAGGAGAAGATCCCTATATTATGGGAGTATCTGATCCCCAAGTAAGTGGATTTCTGTGTTTTCAGTGTCCCTGTATCCTCTCCTAGCTCTCTGCTTAGGCTTTCTTTCATATTGTTCTGTCATTTCCTAGGCTTACAATAACATGGAAATATAAAAGTGTTCTGCATTGGCAGAAATTAGGGCTTTTTTTTGCCTAAGGTAATTTTTATGTGGCCTGTAAAGTGCCTTGCCACTGGTTAAATGGCTGAAATGAGAAGGAAAGCTAGGCCTACTGAATTAAGCAGTTGAAAAAAGTACTTATTTTTATGTCCTGCATGCCTGTGACACTTGCTTCGAAATTTCTTCTGTGGTGAATACTGGACTTTTTCTGAAAGTAAAGCCTCTTATGCCCTAAAAGGCCCTTTTATGTAATTTTTCGTGATGTTTGCATTGACATTGATGATTAAAATGTTCCTTGACTCACACACATCTGTAGGCCTAGCTCTTCAGGAGCTCTTCCTGATCTTGTTAGATCATTTCACGAATCATTTGAACTGTGAGAATGGTGCTTGGGTGAAAAGTTTAAGCGAATATCAGGTCATTTCTACTCAGTTTTCAAAAAGCAACTGTTTTCTCCTTAATGTTTGCTCCACTTTGGAAGAAGATAGATTTATACCTGACAACAATTACATTAAGTTAAGACATGTCAGTGTTTTAAAAAAAACTTTTAAAATAAACTTGTATGTACTGTTTTCTTGCATTAGAGCTTGTAAATATATTTACATAAGGAACGTAGTCTGGTGGGGTTTAATCAGAGAAGTGGAAGTGAAAACTCACAGGTTCTTAGCAAGACCTTGGGCATCTAGGGTCAGATTTTCAGAATTTACTGTATAAACTCTTGAATTTACAGTTGTTAGTGCATGTAAGCAAAAGGGGTGTTTAGAAACCGTGCTGAGGTTGGTGTGGTCTCGTGATACTGGCAAAACTTGGGTCAGTGCTGTCAGCTCTGCTTGCACTGCTGCTGCCAGCAAAAATAAAATAGCTGTAAAATGTTTATGTCATTCAACGAGGTGTTTGCAGTCTCAATATTTGCAGAGAACTTTTAAGTTCATTGCTGTAGATGTTTAATGCAATTATGTATATATGTAGTAAGGAAGAGTGTCTTTTCTTTCAATATAGATGTTTGCAGTGGATCAGTTCATGGGAATGAATGCATTATTTAACAGTACAAATTACATCACGTCAGACTTACCACTACGAACAGGTAGGAACCCTTGCTATTTGATGGTGCTGTTGTCCTGCTAATTCTTCTTGTTCCTTTTCTTTTGAAAAGTTCTTTTCAGATTCTTTTTTGTTTACAGACTTGTATTTCATATACTAGATTGTAAAGTTGTCAACTTGATTTTTTTATTACATCTTTTTGCTTCTCTTTCTTACTGTCATGAAACTTTCAACAGTGAGACAAGTCTGATTTTCTCTTGGCTTGTACAGAAACTGAAAGTTTCAAGAGTTTCCCAGCTGAAATCAGGACAGTGACCAAAGAGCTTTGAGTGACCTCATCTTATAAATTATTTTGTTGGGGTTTTTTTTTTCTAAATTTGCACCTTCAGTGACTTAAATGTTTGTATTGCCAGTTTACAGAGTGCAAAATATATTTCTTTTCCTTTTGAATGCTATTTTATTTGTTGTAGTGGTTCTTAAGGTGCTTGTTTTTCACCAATAAAATGTAGAGAATATTAACTTCCTGTATCATTCGAATCTGTTTTTCCTTCTGTGACTTCTCTGTTTCCTGTGAAGTGGCAGTGTGGTATTAGCAGCACCTGACAATTTCCTGAATAATAACACTAGTTTGAAAGTTCAGAGTCAAATTTTGCAACAAACCACTGAAAATAAGCAAATAGTAATCTGCAGAGGTCTAATAAGCAGTTTTTACAGTGTGCTTCCAGAACAGTAAGAACAAATACAAGTCCACTATAGGTCAGTCAGTATTGTCTGCTTGATCAACCTTGGTCTGGTTTTGCTTATTGAAGTTCTTTATAAGTATTACTTCCTGGATGAATTTGGAAAATTCTTTTTCTGCTGCTTGGTCCATTAGAATAGCTGAAATAAAAGGACAAAGAAAATAAAATTTTAAATAAAATTTTATTTAAACTTTGGAGGTTTTTCTCAATATATATCTCCAATATAGCTATACAGATCTTTTAACATGGTGACTTTCTCTTGTTACCTGTTTGACTCTGTTGGATCAGGATGTAGCTGGTATCTTATGTATTGCAAGTTACTTTCTTTGGTGGAAAGTGCAAGCCACTTCTGATTGCAATATTTGATACACTCTACACCAGTGAAGGTGTAGAGGGTAAAATGAAATAAACATTTAGCATTTTCCTTCATAAGTAAAATTCCACCCTAAAGTAACAATAAATGCTGGTTTTAAAATAAAAATTAAAGCGTGCTTACTGTTTTAGTGCTTCCTTGTTTAATTCCTTCTTGTTTTCTTGAAAGAGTAGTAGCAAGAAAGGATCAAGAAACACATGGTACTGATAATTTTGTTTCAAAATAAAATGTTCTGATGAGCAAAGCTCTTGACAAATATGAAAAAACATTCAACAAATTAATGTTGCAATCGTTTGTTTACAGTGTTATTTTTATTAAGGCAGATAAAATTATACAGTAAGATTCATCTGTGTAGGATTAAAGGGCTTATGCATTGTATACCAAGGGGTTTTTTCCTCCCAGTTTCTGTTGAACAAATAAGGTTATTGAAATTTTCCTGTAATGAGCTGTTTTATATGTACCTTTTAAGCTTACTCTGTACGCTTCATGCCAGATTCATTCCATATAAATTATTCAGATATATAAAACTAATTTTCACATAACTATGTCCTGTCTAAAGTACAAAACAGCTGTTTTCAAAACCATGTCAGGAAGCCAAGGATTCACTGAGTTCTGCAGCCATGGAAAACTCTTACTGGTATAACTCTAACTCTGTCCTTACTTTGCAAACTTGCTTAGAAAAGGGCCTTTTTTTTAATAAGTGCCACTGCTCTTGTCTACTGCTGCACTATAGGTGGTAAGTTCCTTGTGCCCAAAATGGGGTTCAGTAAAGGGTCTTGCATTTCAGGTTATTGCAAACAAAAAATTAATCATAAGTTTTAGAAAAGGTTGATCATTTCAACAGCATTGATGGTGTCACAGTCACTTTGTTTCTTGATTAGTATCACAGTAATGCTTATTTCCTCCCCTACTTGAAACTATGCTGGGTTGTTAGTATGGGCTAGCTCTTCAGTTACAAGGTAATATAATAATTTCTATATTCTACTTCAGTGGTTTTCAAGCAGGGACTAATGATTTCTTTCTAAACAGCGAGGTCACTTAAAAATTCATGTGGGATTTTCCAAAAGTACTTCCAGCTGAGATATGGAGAGAATGAAATAAATGTTCGCAAAAGGATTTTTCTCTAGGACAGCTGGATGATTAAAGCAGAAAGAACCAAAGACATTAGTTGTTCCTCATGATTTGGTTGTGGTGTCTATATCTTTAATCTGTGGATTCATAAATGCACGATGTCAGACCCATTGCAATGGCAGACAGGTTTAATATGTAACCGTGGATTGCCATCTCATGCCAGCATAGCTGAATCAACAAATACCTGGGGAATTTGGGGACTTTCTGGTGATAGATATTCTGCAGTTACATTAATATTTGCAGTAATAGTAGAAAACCTTTGAGATGTTGGGACACAGATTTTCTCAATGTCTTTGTCAGTGCTCAAGCATCTTTGCTTGCTTCTTTCTCTCTCTCACATATATCAGTTTTGAATAAAAATTAGGCTTTGTTATTTTGGCTCTAAAGCTGTAGTAGGTAATTATGTGGTTCAAGTTCTACATTTGCATCTAAGTCTAGAAAGGGAAGCAATCTCTGTGTGCCTTTGGCAGCAAAAAGATGTTTCTAGAATGAGTGCCATAACAGTGCAAGCTACAGGATGGAGCTATGTGTTTTAAACAAAACCTGCAGCAAAGGCAGTGCCTCACAAAGTCAGCCTCTTCTTTGGCTCACTGGGAAGTATCCTGCCTTTGATTAGGTAGATTAGGTACTGATCCTCAGTGGCATTGTGGATGGGGGAAGGATTATCCACAGTGTGTATTTAGGCAGTGTAAAAGCAGATGCGCATCAGTGGGATGTCCACTGTGTAGTGGAGAAACGAAGTGATGCCTTACATTGGAGAGGAAATGGGCAAAGCTCTGAGCAAAGTGGTTTGTAATTTTGGATGTTTCTTACTCCCTCCTGGTGATATAAAAGGCCATCTACCACCATATAACATGTGGCGGTTGGAGGTGGTTTTGGGAACTATGTAGTTGTTTTGGCTTCTAGGGGCTCTGGTCTGTCTAGCTCTTGGCATTAAGGTGGTGTGCTTTTAAAACTTTGACGTTTAAGCAGGGCCATCGGGAGCTGAACAGTATTGCCTGGAAGCTGCTAAAATTAATTTTCGGGTATTTCTTTGACCTCCTCTGTCCAGCCCTGTATGATACTTGCTATGAAGAAATCAGAAGGGCATAGAGGAAAAAAGGATGTACTTTAAAGAGCTTTATTCCATATTTTTTCAGAGAGAGATTATGTTAGAGATTCAAGGAAGCCAGACCATCACCAAAAACGAGTGTTCATTTTCCCTGTTCCACAGCAGTGGCCCTAATCCTCAGGAGCTTGGGCACACTTGCATGCTGTTTCTGGTGGTCTTTCCAGATGTTCTGTGCTTGTGCTTTGAAGAGTGAACTGAGGGAAGGAATTAAACAAAACCCATGTGCTTCTTGCTTTAAACATCATGCTTGGAACACTGAAGAGCTGGGATTCAAGAAAGAGAGAGTATTCCTGTGCAGGTGAATCCTTTAGGGAGAGGACATGCAAATGCTACAACAGGCCTTAGGAAGGATAAGGCACTAGATCTCCAGTCTGAGCTTTGAGCAGCAAGGAACCACTGCCAGGACGGACACAAGAGAGTTGATGTGGGATTTGGCAATCAAAACCAAGAGGCTATGAGTGTTTCCATCCATGTCCACAGAGCAGAACAGCAGTTACAAGGGTGAGATGCTCTGGGAATGTTCTGGGTGACCCGCCAGAGAGGCCGTGAGGGAGGAAACTTGTCCACAGTTTGTTGCAGGTTAAACTGAATGGCTTCAGGTACTAGGAAGGCTGTATGTACAGGACCCCACTAGTCCAGCCGTGCTGCCAGGCTTGCAGGGGTATCCCCCCAATGTCACAGACCCCTTTTTCCTTGATTTTGCTATGGTGGGAAGAAGGAATCAGGAGGGAGCCTGGAATCCAGGATGGTGATTCAAGATGGGTGCTCCTTTGGAAGTGTGTGTGTATAGGGTGAGGCCTGTCAAGAGGAAGAAAGAATGTAAGTGGTGGGAGTGTCCAGAGTCAGGAGGGCCTCTGACTCAGGCAGGAAGGGAAATGAAGAAACTTGGCAGTTGAAGAAGGCGTGAGGAAGTGGGACTGTGACTCAGACAGGAGCGGGATGCGAGTTGATCTGCGGCAACCGAGGCAAGAAAACAGAAGAAGAAGCCCTGAAGCATGGCCAGGATGTGGCAGTCTGCACCAAAGCCCCTCCAGGCTGGAGGACTGCATGTTTGGGTTGCAGTTCTTGGCCCTCCCAACTGTAGGAGTGCCAGGCAAATCGTGAGGAGCACTCCTGTCAAAACTTGGCTCTTGGCAGCCATGAGAGTCATCCCTGTGAAGAGGCAGCTCCGTGACTGTGCCTTCAGCCTCTCTGTGGGGAAAAAGTAGAATGCGAGCTATACATTAAGTAGTGTTCCTTCTTGTGGTTGTTCAGCATTTAAAAGGGGTTTGCTGGTTAAACAAGGACTTGAAGCAAGCAACCTTCCAGGCTGGAACAAAGGTGCAAAAGCCCACCACAAATCTTGTCATTATTAGTTCTTCTTACAAGGTGTTCACCTTCAGCTTCCTGCTCCCTGTCTGCTTAGACCAGACATGCCTACTAATAGAAACAAAATATTAAAAACTTCCGTGTGCACAACACTAAACATATTTTCTTTTCTGTGTGGGAAAGGATGAGAGAAAGAAGGAACCACACATAGCCAAGGTTAGGCTGTGTAATGTACCTCTGGGAAGTATTCAGTTTAGGGAACACAGCTGTATGAGACCTTTCACTAAGTAAAATCCTTTTTATAATCAAAATAATATGCCATGTATGTCTGGATGTTTTCTTGAATATTACTGATTTATTTTTAAATAGTATTTCAGATGTAATAAATGCTTTGCATTGGAGGGCCTTCTCTGTGCTGTTAGTCAGGTCTAGTTCAGATGATATACCAGAGAATTACTTAGTCATTGTCAAAAAAAAAAAAAAAAGGAAAATCTTTACTCACAGTCAAAGGTTAAAATAAGACCTCGAAAGACTATGTTTAATTAACATTGCTATATGATTTATATAATGTGGGTTAATGATAACAGACATCTAATTTGGCTTTGTACATTTACACTGCATCTTTTTTGCACTTTTCTAGTGTTAGTATGCAAGATATTCTGATTTTTTTATCAGTCTATTTGTATGCTTTTTATAAGCTTTTTTTTCCAAAGGGCCAGAATAACCACAGTCCTAAGTTTTCAATTTTTCCGAGTTTTCACAAGTGCCATGCGAGGTCAAACCATTTCAGTGGTATGAAGCATTTTCTTTTAGTTTTCTAATATGCCAAGATAGTGTATATCCATCTCTTAGGAGTTTGAATTTCTTTATGCTGAGGAAAAGTTGGAACTGGGGTCTTCTGCATCCTGGGGGACCTCTGCAGCCACTTAGCCATTGGATAAGAATGCTTTCTTCTCTGGCTATGTTTTGAGAGAAAGCAATAGCATTTTGTGCTAACCCAATGTGTATGCCTTGAAAATGAATTCCTAAGGGGAGAACAGCCAAAGAACATTTACTTGGCAGATCATGCCCTGGAGGCTTGGTTGAAAGTTGAACTACACGGTTGTATTTTAGGTGCATTATTTCTGCCAATGCCCAGAAAATACAAGGCCTCTGGATGGTTAAAATATAAAAGTTCAGGTGCCTAAAGCACGAGGAGTGTTAGAGGTTTGTGAAGAGAGGTCTTACATTTAAGTGCTGACATACTGCTTTAACCCAGCTCAGCTCATCTTGACTCTATATGTTACAGACAAAAATTGACACACAAGGCCAAAGCTAAATATTACTCTACATCGAAAGTTTCTGAAGTCCAAACTTTTTTTCCTGCTTTGTAATGTAAGATGCATAATGTCTTGAGGCAATTGTTTTGCATTACTTCAAGTAGCACTGCTTACTTTTTCACAGGAAAAGTGCAAATGTTGGACATGGGAAATAAATTATCTTTAAATGTGAAGTTGTTGTTACTGACATTCACAATATAACTTTAGCACAAAGTGAATTCTGTTGCTGAGACAGCTAACTGCAGCAGCAGAATTCTAATTTCATCTATTGTGTATTTATCAAAACTTCCATGTTGAGAGAAGCTTGTTCAGTTAAGACCTGTGCTGACCAAAGACATGAAGGTCTTTATTATTAAAAGGAAATTGTATTGAGGAGCTGAGAAGGATGTGTGTAGCCATACTGCAAACCATTAATTAGTTAATCCCTTGCTATCTTTATCAGTGAGCATTAGGCTTACTGGCAAATTAAAGTTGATACATTTTAAGAGGTATTTCACAGAGAGCCTTCCTTCCTGATGTGAATAATCTAAATGATCAGAGTTGGAGCTAAGCTTTGATCAGGTGAGGATTTTTTTAACTCTGGTGGCATCGAGTTCTCATTGAACTGCTCAAAGCCTGCTCAAAGGCTATTTAAACCAGTGAATTTTGCATGAGGTTTATAGTATGAAGTTAGCCATGGTATGAGACTGAAAGTTGTTTAATGAAGCCTTCTTTAAAAGACACAAGAGACTTTAGTAGAACATAATCCTATGTATTGGCACCATGCTCAAGATGGAACTCGATATAGAGTCTGTATCTGTAGACAAATTGAGTGTATCCAGTGTTCTTAGAGGCCCAGCAGAGCAGTATATTTAAAAGTGTATCTGAAATTATTAAAAGAATGTAAATGGTTTAGTCTTCTCAAATCCAGGATTTTTTTTAAAGTCGTTCTGACTGTTGGGGCATGTTGAGACAGCTTGAATTCCTCCTGTATTCCCATGCCTCAGAGCTTCCCATTGGCTGTCTCTTGACTTTCAAAAGCACCTATTCAGTAGGAAGCCCTAGGGCCAAAAGCTGGTGAGTAGTCTTCAGAGCCCAAGGGGTTTAAAGACAAAAGTTAACCTTAGCTCAAGAAGGCCAGACTACTTGACAGTGGTGAGGGGAGGATCCTGTTCTTATTCACCATTGCAAGTTTTCACTGAGTGATCAGTTGCCCATTTAGGCCCTCTGAGCTAAAATTAACTTTTTTGAGTTAATCCTTTTCCTATTCCACTGGTCTTTAGGAACATTGGTAATGACAGACTGCCAAGTGATTAAATTATTTATTGAAATTTAAGTTCTGAAGATACTTAGATGTTTTCAAAAATTTTATCTCAAGTCATTCAAGGACACAATCTTACCCCTACAACTTCTATGTCATAGTAATAGAAAAGTAATTTCTATTAATAGTTTTCTTTCTTTCTTTTATGTTAGCAGATGGACCGTATCTTCAAATCATAGAACAGCCAAAACAGGTAAGAACAAGACTACATTTTGAAAATGTCTAAGGTAGCTATATGACTACATTCAGCTTTGAATAAGCTTCTGACTTAAAAAAAGAGTACAGAAAATCTGAACTCTCAGAAGTAGTGTGGCACTTGAACAAGAACAGTTTTAACTCTTACTTTTGTAGTTAAATCGTTTCCTGTTTTGTTCTGTTTTCATCTTTGTGTCTCTCTGGAAGTGTCATAATACAAAAAACCCTAAGGGTTTTAAAAATACTTCTTGCTAAATATAGACTTTTCATGTTAGAAGTGACTGTTACAGAGCCCCACTATTTGGCAATATAGACTAGTAGATCAAACACGGAAGATTTTTAGGATGTGTTTCATGGTTCTTGAAACACAAGAAGTTAAAAATAAAAACGCTTAATTCCCAAGTAACAGAAACTTTTGACTTGTGTTTTGTCGTTGTAAAGAAATGCAGTTGTCCCTTGAGATTGCTTTCCTTACGGTTCTCTGTTTTGAATAATCCAAGAAAAATGTAGATAAGTACTTGAATGTAGCTTTTTTTCTGTTGTGTAGCAGACACTGACTTGTGCTCCTCTGACAGCAGAAAACTAATTGCAGTGAAGTGGTTACTTTTTATGCAACTGATGTACAAAGTAATTACTGGGTAAAGATTGCCCTGAAGTGTGACTGGGTATTGTTCCTCTTTAGCTGGTGGCACCAGCAATTACAAGGATTCCTCCTGTAGCTGTAACAGTATGGAGATGCCTTTCCTGTCTGTACCAATGAATTACATAAAATCCCACCTTGTGCAGCAGTTCAATAAACAGGGGAAGACAGTGGCTGAAATCCTCTTCTTGGTCCTCTGCAGAAGCATAGGGCAATCCAGTCTTCCTGGCAGGAGGCAGTGGAGAACATTGGTTTCAATCACACACCAAAACCATTTTGTGCTCGAGCATCCCTCCAGGAATAGAGACTCTTTGTCATGGTCCTAAGTGAGGCAGCAGTGTACTGTGAACTTTGGAAGAATATGCTGCCTCTTCCCACTTGTTTTCGTTCATCCCAAGTCAGGCCATGTCTCTGCATGGTGGGGCCTGCAGTGAACAGTGCACACAGAGAACCCATTGTTTCCATGTGTGACTTCTCAGCGAGCAGCTCCTCTCAAGCTGGGCAGTGGTGTGTAACGGGGTGAGGAGGGTGAGCTGTCAGCAGAGTGATGTGTCCTGACTGCAGAGGTTGCTTGGCCTTTTGGACAACTTGAGTTCAAGCTCATCATGGCTGAGCACTTCACCTACAGTAGTCAGTTCACCTTAGGAATGCAATTGGTCAGATCTGAGTAAAACTCAGATCTTCACATTTGCCTGGGAAACAAGTTCTTAACCTGAAAAAGCTTTAGTGAGGTAGGTGTTGAAGCTACTGCTTACAGAGTAGTTTTAAGGCATGTTGTTCACTTTCAGCTAATACAGACTTTGAATTCAGAGTTGTCTATTAGTACAAAGAAGCTGAATGATTATTGAAAAAGGCTACAACACTAACTGGTGCTATTTGGACAGACACTGAAAGTCCTATATAAGATGGGGATTTTGAGAGAAATTGCAGGACTGGAGAACAGATTTGAAAGCAAAATTGGAGACCACACAAAACATCTTTGCTTAAGAGTTGCATCTTTTGTGCCTTATAGATTGCTGTGTAAAATAAAGGGGATGTTACTGCCTATAAATAAAAACAGGATCAATGAAGAGCTGTGCTCTGGAGTGGGTGTCAGTATCCTACAGTTCTTTAAAATATATTTAGATGTCTATTTATGTAGCTGAGATGAAAACCATCCAGAGTCCCCTGAAGCTTTTGTGCTGTTTCCAGATTTCACTCGGAGATACAGCTTTCATATGCTTTTCCCAGAAGGAAGAAGTATTTCTGCTTCATCCCTATTCTTTCCTTAATGATGCTTTGGGCTTCCTTACTATTTTCTTCAATTTTGTCTACCTAGCAGCAATCTTGGGAGAGAGTATCTGCTCTTAGATTCTCTACATGTTAATTTTTATCCTGCTTTAAGAGTATAAATAGATGTCTGTTTCAAAATATCTTAATTGAAAGAAAAAATTGCTGCTGTGTGAGAATAGAACAATTTCTCCAGGGCTACAGTTCAGTGGTTCTTTGTTAACCAGCACTCAGCATTTCAGGGATGAACAGTTGTAACTTTTCCATTTGGGCAAGTCTTGTTTGTGTGTGCTATTTCTGTTTGAGTTTTGTTTCTTTTCAACAGCTTTCAAGTTTCTTTTCCTTTATTTCCACAGAGGGGATTTCGTTTTCGATACGTATGTGAAGGGCCTTCACATGGTGGACTTCCTGGGGCTTCTAGTGAAAAGAACAAAAAATCATACCCTCAGGTCAAAGTAAGGACGTAAATCATTAATTTTCTGAACTCAGTGCAAGTGTCATGTGTATGTGTATAGGACCTTACTGCATAGCAACATAAATTTGTATGACATTACTCAAGAGAGGCTACATTTCAATCCCAACTTTCAAAGCGGAATTGATTTCGAAAATGAAGTTGTCTTCAGATGTGTTGGGGTTATTTTGGCACTGTTCTTATCTGCCAGCAGTTGATCAGTAGCTTTACCTGCACCTACCAGCTCACTGCCATCGTGCAGACTAATGCAGCTCTTCTTCAGGTGCAGTTTTAGCATGAAGCAAGGCTTGAGCTGCTCCATTGCTCCACTTCTACTGCAAAGCATGAGTCTGCTTAGTTACTCTGCTTTACTCTAGGATCTATTTACCAATCGTTCCTTTTGTTTTCTGTTCGTGTTAAGCCTTATTCAGTATCTCTAGGATACTCTATTCTTAAGAACTCAATTCCATTAAAGTCAATGTAGAACTTCACATTTTAATAGGAACAATGTTATGTTCAGGTGTTCACTGAACTTCTGTGGAGGTTTTTTTTCCCCCTGGAAAAAATTCAAATATGTTAATCAAAGAAATGTTCTGTGGAGGCACAATATGAAGATTAGAAAAGTGATTAATCATTCTGAGATGGGAGAATTGTTTTTGCCTATGGTTCTTGCAGCAAATTTTTGTTCTTTGGAAGTCTGGAAAAGCTACGCTGTGTCTTTCAAGTATTTTTTTTTAACTTAAATGCAAGTCTTGGTCTTGTTATTGCATTATGTCTTTGAACTATTGTACTTCAGGTAGTCTCATGAGGAGCAGGGTTAATGTATTCTAATGCTGATGTTATTTCTTAATGTATTATAATTTTGGTATTATCTCTTAGTCCTTTATGGGGAAAGAAGGGGAGGGAACAGTGGCAAGCAGTAAAGTTCTGCCCTGGTGCGTGCCATTCCTCGTGTTTCTCTTCAGTGTGCGTGTAGTTTGTCTGCAGTTCTTGGGAAAGGCTGGAGTTTGGAACAGTTGCATCTCCATAATGAATCAGTATAAGCATAATGTAATGGAAAATAGTCAGCACTGGCTGAGGTAGCCTAGGCTGTTAGTCTTGTGAGTTCAGAAGAAGCTGGGAAAGCTGATTTCATACAGTCTTGCAAAACTCTTCTGAAAAATTATTAGCCCAGGCAAATGATCTACTTGCTTTTCTCTTTCATATTTTGACAGTAATGATGAACCAGTGAATGAAATTTCACTGGTTTGCTCAGATATGAAATAATTTCGTTCAGTTGAGCCAGATCTTTAGATTCCAATCCAATCTGTAATGATAATAATACAAGTGATACTTCATAAAGGATTGATAGGTCACACAATAGTATGACAAGGAGTTATCCAGGAAATTGAATTTTTCCTTGTGTGAACTAGAAAGCACAGTGTTCTTTGGCTTTCCATCAAACCTTGTAATTTCATTGATCATCAGTTTTTAATTGCATCTAGAGCTTACACACACATACACACATCCCTTCCCCTCCCTCCCATCCTGCTGTGTGCATCTGGGTTTTTTTTTTCTAGTACAAATCCCCACATGGCAACACCTGCTGGGAGAGGCTGGCAAGGGAACACAAGTAAATTCCTCGAGGCCATGGCTTGTTAGTGCCTGTCCTTGATTCAAGTGGTGCCAGTAAAGCAGAAGTATTTCACACCTTTTCCTGTAAGTCTCTTCTGTGTTTTGTCAGAATGTGCTCACCTTGTTATAACTGAGGGGAGCACAATTGAAGATTGCTATTTTTTGTTGTGTTGGGTTTTTTGTTTTGTTTTGTTATGATTTGATTTTTTTGTTGTTTTTTTTACTCTAGTGCCAGTGTTTTCACCATAAAACCAACATTAGTTGATCACAGTGCAGTGAAAGAACAGTAGCATGAGCTTTGGCTGTACTGTAAAAAAGAAGGTTTTGTGACAGATCTTTAAACCTTGGCCATGATGTGGTCAGTGCAGCTCATATTGGGATCTGCGCTCTGCTTGGCCAACTCTGCACAGAAAACTGATACAATTTACCAGTAACTACCAAGGGATGTCCTGAAAACTGACATCTTCAATGCACAAAAAACCATTGCAGTCTCCCTACTCTGTTTTCATAGGATTATGGATTGAAGGCCAAAAGAAAAACACATTTATGTGATGTGGCCTGTTGCCTAATGTGGACTGTTCAGTTTTTTTTTTCTCCCTGCACCATCACTAACTTGTAGCTAAGCTGAAACACATCAAGACTTATCTTTCATGTAAAGGCTGGAGTGTTGAAGACCTTGCTATGTCTCTAAGAAAGATGTTTTGGTAGTTAATTACGTGTTTAACCACTTCCTGTACAGTATATTAGTAGATGGTGTAGGTCAGGAGTTACCATAGCAGTTTTGCAATGCCAGTCTTTACACTTGTAACACACCTACACTGGCCAGCAAGGTGGAGTTGATGTAAAACCTCTTGTTTAATGGAACAGTCCTGACAAATGGGGTCTAGATAACAGTAGTATTTTTCTATGATATCAAAAATGGGATTAATTTATCTTTATGGTTTATGGAATTATATTCCTTTTTTTAGCCGTGTCTTTGCTATCAGTAATCCTAAGATGCAGAAAACATCTTGCATATTCAGAGGACTCTATATAACTTTGCATGTCATTATGGAGAGCAGAGAAGTTGTAGATAACGAATACGTTACAATGAAGTTAAGTTTCATGATTGTGGTAGAAGGCAACCTAAAATTCTTCATTTAAATTTCATTTTCATGCACTTAGTGTAAGTAGAACAACGCTGGCTAATTTTACTGTCTAGAGCAGTTGAAATCAAAGCTTTTGAACTGCTTATTCATCATTAGCTTTTTGTCCAGGGGAAAAAAGAATCAGATGAAGAAGAAAGGATAAAACAGGGAAGTCTAATATTATTACCAGCATACTTCACTATCTATTTTTTTTATTTATAGTTTGCTTCCTTTTTATGTATTTGAAAAAATGTGAGAAACATGCACATAAATTTCCACTGGCTTTACGTGTTTGCCATGTGTGTCCTGATCTTGCATACTGCTGTGACTGTGGGCATAGTGATGTTTTGCACTGAAGTGTCTGATCCAGTTTTAGATGTGACAAGAATTTGCTGAAAATAGTGGAGGGAAAGAAATGTCCTGAATTTTCATCTCCTTGGGGGCAAATCTACGTGGGTGGCTGCAGTCTTCAGCTGCCTGTTCTCTGGGAGCTGGATGTAAATGAGCTGCAGCCCGGACACGGAGATCAGAGGTGTGCCCGAGCTAAAGAGCACAATCTCTCTGCAGCAGAGTTTGGTTTGTGGATTGAAGCTGCACTCCAGTTAGACAGCCCTGAACCCAGGCACACCGACAGAACTGCCCACCCAGTCATGGCCTGGCGCTATCCCAAATTATGCCGCAGTTTGGAGATAAGTGTTCTTACTGAAATCGGGGATTTCAGCACATTTGCTTCAAATTCAGGAGGAGAATTTCTGGAAAATTAGTCAAGTTACTTTGTTGATGAGTCTTCTTTGGTGACTAAAGGAGCATATTTGCTTTTTTCCCCACATAGGAATGAAGTTGTAGAGTGGTTGCTGATTACAAGTTAAATCACTTAACAGCTGAATTGAGGAATAAACATGAGACAAGAATAAACAGACCTTTTTTTATAAATATTTACCCCTCTTAAAAATCTGTACTGAACCAAATTCAGCCAAAGCTAAAGTCAGTGAGATTTGAAGTTTTTACCGGTGTGGCTGATGTGACTGAATAGGAGGCACTGAGTCTCTTTAGTTGGCCTCGTGAAGCAGAGCACCAGCTCCACATTTTTGTCATTAGAATGACCTCACATTCAGAGGATCAGAAGATCTTCAACTCTCATTGGTTTAAATTACTTTACATTGCTTTTTCTTAAACCTATAAATAAATATTAAGTTGCCTACACAATTCATGCCACATCTGAAATATTTTGTGTTAAATTAGCAACTGAAAGAAAGAGTGGTGCTGCTCTGTAAAAACAGGCTGTTTATAAAGAGGGAGGGGTGCCTCATCTGTGGAACACTTTTGTACGTACTGAGGACAGCAGTAGTCACACCCTGAAGGTTAGGCAGGGTTGGGCATGTAGTTGCTGTAACAAAGGGATTGGAAAGAGAAATAGGTGCTTTTGTAGTTGCTGGCTTTGTAGGTTTGACATGGTCTTTTCCATCATTTGCTTTCTGTTGTTGACCAGTTGATTTCATTTCTTGCTTGTAAGAGTAACTGGAACAAAACATCTTTGAAGTATGAAAACATTCCTGTAAAGTTTCAGAAATTGTAAAAATTGGCTGGGATCTGGATTGCAGGAGGAGATGAAATAACTGAAAAAACTTTCTACTCTTGTTTTGAAATTGACTCAATTTCAAGTTCACATGGTCCTTTTAATCTTTGAGACAAATCTCAAACAGAAACAGCAGATAAATGTAAGCCTACAGCCTTTTAACTTTATCAGATCAATTTAGTGCTGCTTCAATACAGGATGTAATCAAGTATTACAGCTATACTCTGCCCATGAACTCCTTATTTTCGTTTTTCTCCTCATCTTTAATTTGAAGTTCAGTAGCTTTTTTTTTTTATTTTTCAGAAGTACGGCACCCACATGCTATCTCCCTCTCATGCTGAGTCTATGTTTTGGTGTCAAAACGATAATCCCTAGGTTTTTCTAGATATTCAGCATTGTAATATACCTTCTACCTTCTCAGGCCTTTGACAGTGTTTTTTAAGATGCTACATAAAACGGGGATAGTTACTTGTATACCAAGTGCCAGAATAAATTTTAAATTATACTGAAGTTGTGACATGATTCAAGGAAAAATTATTTCAGACTTAATTTATGGTACATAAGGATATTTAAGCACTCAGACTGTTTTGCTGGGCACCAAGTAATCCTGAATGTCTCAAAATCAAGTAGGAAGTAGGAAAGTCCGTCAATAAGAAATAAAGGTAGAAGACACTTCAGAGACATTCGGTAGCCTTTGCAGCATAGGACATCAGACTAGATGACAGAAATAGTTCTTTCTTGCCTTATGACCTACATAAGGTATTATGTTTTAAGAACCCTTTTGTTTTACCCCTGAGAGAGACTACTCAGATCATGCTGAGCTGAGTAAGAAGGGGAGGGAGATTGCAATCTGGTTACCACTGCAGTTCTATGTTCTGCTTTCAGAGGCTGGAAAGTCCTTGACGTGCAGCAGTCCTGCCTCCAGTTTCACTGTGGTTTCTACAGCTGATGAAGGATTGTCTTGAACTTTTCTGGTGCGATACTAGAACATCGGTGTTACTCATAGTGCATATAGCACTAGAGATGTGCTGGGAGCTCTGTACTAGGGAAAACTTGGTTAGTGAGGGATAAAATGAAAAGACTTTTTTTAAAGCCACCTTTTTGAAAAGTTAATTGTAGCAGTTGTGGTGATGTATTGTAGCACCGAGCACAGTCATCTTTATTTTCAGATGACTTTGTGAAAGGTACATAGAATTGTCTCCCTACTGGTAAATGACAGAAATAGTCCAGCAGTTATTATTCTGCATCTCTGTATTGTTTCAATCCAGAAGAGATTTCGCTTTGGAAACAGGAGGGAAGCACGAGTACCCCATGAATTGTATTCTAGAAACTGACACTTGTAAAATGCACATTGCTGCAGTAATATACAGATGACTAGCAGGCAGTGGGTAATGAGAGGGCTTTTGCACACCTGCTCCTCCTGGAACAGCTTTTTCATAGCTGGGATTTTTCTTGCTTTCAGCAGTGAATAGGAAGGCAGGGAGGGCACGCATTGTGCATATGCAAAGTGTTTCAGCTGTGGTGGAATGGGTTCAAGACAGGGGTTAACTGCAGTGAAGGAAGCTTGCAGGACTCAGTAATGTGGTGAAATCGAGGCAATCCCTTGCTATCAGCATTTTATCAACAATATAACCTTAAATATGCAGTTCATCACTGATTCATCACTTTAATGTTTATCGTGAGCCTTTAATACCTTGGTTGATTAGATCTATAAGCTACTGTAATACAAAGAACTTTGCCCAAGGCAAATTAGAAGAGGAGGGGAAAAAGCCCAACATTGATAAAAGGGTTAATTAAGTGAATTGGAAGGGAAGGTAATGTTTGCTTTTTTAAAAGTGGGGCAATTTTACGTTCATAATTTGAAAGTGGTGCATAACCCATAACGGCCTTGGAGTATTACTTGAAGGAAAAAAAATTAAGTTCTAAATAATATATGTAAAGCAAACAACTTAGCAGTATGGTATGTTATTAGTAAGTTTAGATGTGTTTTTGAGGCATTGTTTGACATCATGGTTTTATTAAAAGCTGTTAAAAAATGTATGGTGATTAGAAACTGTGGTGAGGTAAAAAAAGCTTTGTAGGCTTCCAGAGTTGGGCATATTAAAGAAAACACACAGTTTATCATAGATCTAGTCCAGCAAAACGCTAGATGGGAATTTTATCCTCAGGTGCACTTAAGGGAGATATTTACTGGACTGGGTAGTATGTATTGAAGCATATTGAACTAACAAAATACCTGTTAATATAGAATTAATTTGCTGTAAAATCTCTACCCAAAGAGTCATTGTAATGAGGCCAAAATGTTTTAATAATGTTTAAAAATAATTTTCTGAGTGTTTTTGAGTTGGGCAAAACAATGCAAGGTTTTTAGATAAATACATACATTTTCTGTATGCTTCTTAATGGGTAACAGTGTTTATTGTGAATTCAGTGTACTGATTAAAATTTAAGGAGAGCGATGTGGATTAAATTGTAAGAATGTAAAACTGAGATTTATGTTTTAGGAAACAGATGAGGCTTTCTGTCAGCTTTTTTGGTCAGTAGTTTTGGCATTTCTATGTCAAGTTTAATTGCAAAAGAAAGTGTTGGCTCTTCTTTGTGATGATCTGGTACAGTTAGCTTGCCGTTTGTATTTCATGAGGAAATACATCCACATTTCTCCTATGTGAGCTTGACTGCCCTTAGCTGACAGAAAATATTCAACTGGAATCACTACTTGTTCCATTTCAAAAATACAGTAAACAAACTATCCTACTTCTTTCATATTTATTTACAGATCTGCAATTATGTTGGACCTGCAAAAGTAATTGTCCAGTTAGTAACTAACGGGAAATATGTCCACTTGCATGCTCACAGCTTGGTGGGTAAATTCTGTGAAGATGGAGTGTGCACAGTTAATGCTGGACCTAAAGACATGGTTGTAGGGTAAGTCTGGACTCATCTGTAAACCTGAGCTGTGGGAGAGAGCATCAGCACTGTAAGAAGCAATACAGAATTACCACTAAGAGGCAGCTACATGGAGCACTTGTCTTCACACTCTGATCTGTGTTTTGTTTGTATTGTAAATAGAAAAATTAATGGGGTTTTTGTTCACCTTCGTAGAATTTGTGCTAGGCAAGCTAAATAGGTTTAAGTAAATAATTTTTACTTAGCAATTATAGAGTTTTAATCCCTTGGTGTGCAGTCCAAATTCGTACTGTAAGTCCATTCTTTAAAATGTAAGTAGTTTTGATCGGAGAAAGGACTAAAATTACTGAAGAAAAGCTTTTTTTACTATTTTGATCAATATTTTACTGCTATTGAAATCTGTCATTAGAAATGTAATGAAAAGCATTAAGAAAATAAGATTAGTAAATTTGAAATTAATGCTAGACATGTATAAACATAAAAATACTAAATGAGTCAAACTTCTAAAGTTTAAAGCAGCAAGATTGTGGAATTGTAGTTCTGTTTAATGTTCTTGTTTCGTTTGAAAGAATAATTGTTTATATTGGTGAATGGAGCTGAGGCTCCCAACTACGTTTTCAGGCTTAGATCAGGTTTCATGCTGGCTGTGAGTTTTAGTTCTGTGATCTCAAGAATGTCTTTGTTGGTGAAGAAGATGAAGTTTAAAAAGCTGAGAAGGTTGGGAGAGAGAAATTCTTTTAAACTGTAACTTTTGATGTCCAAGCCCAATGCACTGACTTTACCGCGCACAACAATTTAAATAGCTTTATTTCAAATACTCCTTTTCATCTTGAAAAGTTTGGCTCATTTTCTAACCTGTCTTGTTTTTCATCAGATGTTTAGAAGCAGCTTTCCTGTCCTCACTTGACCCACATGAAAATTGAGTTATTGTCTTGTTTTCATACTTCCAGATCTAATTGATTTTTAAATGTGCCAGGAGGTTTTTACAAAAGCACGTCTTGTATTATGGAGTTTTTCATTCAAATAGATACCCAAAGTGTCTTGCAGAATGACCAGAGCCTTGCTTAAAACATTTTCTTTGGAAAATATTGCACTCTTTTTAGCTTCTTACCTTGCTCTCCAAACCCTTTTGAACAGATGGAGCTTATTCTAAGCGCTTGCTCTGCTTAACAGACATAAAGAATGACATATTAATGTCATTGCCAAGACGGAGCAAACAAAGTATGACTACCAGTGTTTTGCAAGGTGCTTTCACAGTGTAAGTCTGAAACCTGACAGATTACTACTTAAGCAGTAAGAAAATGCTGTGCACCCATACAACCACGGCCGTATAACGGTGAGATTTTACACATTTTGTGAGCTTGGCTGAATTTTTCTTCATAGAAAATTTTCTCTCAAACATAATAGTGCCTAAGTAAACCTGTAGAGTTCTTCTCTAGACTTCAGTTTTGTAGCTGCCTCTGGTAAGAGAAAGGCTGCTTGCTGCAGGTTTGGCCTAAAGCATTAAGAAAATACTTCTCTCAATCGAAATTTGGCAGGTTTGCAAATCTTGGGATACTTCATGTCACAAAGAAGAAAGTGTTTGAAACTCTGGAAACACGGATGATAGATGCTTGCAAGAAGGGCTACAACCCGGGACTCCTGGTGCATCCTGAACTTGGCTATCTGCAGGCAGAAGGATGTGGAGACAGGCAGCTAACTGGTATGTAAAATGATGACCTGGTTTCAATTGGTCTTTAACTAAAAACAGGTTGAGCTTCTGAAAACACAGATTCCTAACCAGAAAAAGACCTTGTGTAGGATAACAGCCAATGTCTATGTGCTTTAAGAGGTGGGGTATTGTTGCTGTGTTTTAGGGAGTCTGAAAGAGTCTGCTGTCAACACACACTTGAGAATGGAGCAATTTCCTTCCATAGCTGCCTGTACCTGTCTCTGCACCTATATTCCATTGCTCTTATGCTGTTCAATGAGCTGTTAAATAGAGCAATTTTGCATCATTGCTACAAAATATTATGTCCTTAAATAACTTAGGGGCCTCCTTTTGAGAACACTGTTTTGTTCAGCTGCATGTCACCTGTATCCCTGTAAAACCTGTGGTCTGTGTTGCTTTCAGGTACAGTATAGAAGGCCCAGATTTCTTTTTATCATTCTTAACATCAGGAATTCCAGTGTCCTTAGTGATGGCCTTTGTCCTTTTCACAACCTTTGTAAATTGAGAGCGGTAAATAGTAATTTTCTGTCTGTCCTTTAATTATATACCTTATCTTAAAATAAGACCTGATGCACAAACTGCAGGATGAAGGCAGTATAATTTGAATAGCTTGAAAAGGGAGAACCCAATGGATGCTAAACGTAAAAGAACACATTTCCTCACTAGAGGTGCCTTTTGATAGTGGTGATTGTTCTCTCTGTTTCTCATGGGTCCCCTGCCCCTTGTGGGAATGCCTCTGTCTGTCAATTCCAGAACGGGAAAGAGAAATCATCCGGCAGGCAGCCATCCAGCAGACCAAAGAAATGGATCTCAGCGTGGTGCGCCTCATGTTCACAGCCTTCCTTCCTGACAGCAATGGCAGCTTCACGCGGAGACTCGATCCCGTTGTATCAGATGCCATATATGACAGCAGTAAGTCTATTTGGCTTTAATTACTTTTTTAATAAGGAGCAAGCTTTTGTACACACAGAAATGACAGGCAGATATTGCTGTGCATAGACTCATCTAGCCCTGCCTGCCTGTTAATTGATGAATAGCAAGTAAGTAGCCCATGGATAATTAGCCCCATGTCTGTCCAGGTACATATGGTATCATTGTGGTTTTTAAGATAGTGATGTAAGCCATAGAGGAAAATTTTATTTGGCTGTTAGCATGTTTACTCCTGACACTTCTATTATGAGGATTTTGTAAATTCATGTTATATCCATAAGAAGGGCTTGGATTTTGCAGAGTTTTCACTTGCTTTCTATGACAAAGCGTTGTCACATGAGATGTGAGGAAAAAAATTACTTTGCTTCTATCTTTGTTGAGAATTTGACATCTTTCAGTTTTGTTGACCATCTGCTTGTCCTCATTTTAAAAGATAACACAACCAGAGTTCTCAATCCATTTCCTTTAGATCTGTCAGTATTTTTTATACTACTGTTACATCCCTCTATTTGTCTTTTTTATAAGTGAATCTTTTCACTTCGTGTTTTCCCCTGTGCTTTTCGATTATACTGACTCATCTTGCCTGAACCCTTTCTGCTGCCTGAGTTTTCCTCTCTGAGGCTGTGGATTCCCATGTTCTTTTCTGTAATGACTCAGAAAAAGTACCACTTTTGTTCTTTATGCACCAGTTGTGTCTATATCGTTGCTTTTTCAGGACAAAGTCTAGATGAAAAGTATTAAATGTGGTTATCCTACTGTAGTCTGCTCCTTGCTGTTAATTGGGAAATGTAGTGATGTCAAAAATTTTGTCTTAAACCAAGGAGACAAATAAAGGGGAAATTTTGTATGCATGTTTCTGCTGTTGTAAGTTGCTACACAGATGCCAGTTCCTAGTTTCTGATCTCCCAAGGTGAATTCTTGATTGCTAATTTCAGAAGATCTTTCTTAAGGTTTGTTTGGTTGGTCTTTTCCTAATATTCTTCACAGGCACCATTCAAGCCTCCTTCACAGAACAGACATAACTTGTGGTAGTGTAACTTGCCTGTCACAGCTACTATTACTTACCAGATGACAGCTCTGTCTTGAGGACCAATAGTTGTCTACTGGTGCCTCTACTATGATCTGTGGAGGTGGGGTTTTTTAATCACAGTCCAGTTTAGTGGCCAAAAACTGACATGCTTTCAAATAAGTGTAAAGCAAAGCACTGTATATGGTGAGATACAGGAAACAGCTCTCAAGAGTGGCACTCTGTCAGAAAGCAGGGAAGAAAAAATGAGGTTCTCTTGTACTGCCCTGTTGTCATAAAATTTGTGCTAGTGCGGGGTGCTGGATGCAGTTCACTGCTGGGCTACTTTGCTAGTGCAGTAATTGTGCTGGAATGACTGGGACCTCATTTTGTAGTTAACCGTTCAGTCAAAGCTCAGGATACAAGGATATCCTTGTACAAGATTATGTCCTTCATATGAAATGCCCTTGTTTTATTCATGTTTAAAAAAATATAGACAAATTCAGGAAGGTTGTATTGGAGGCTTGTCTTTCTATTGCATTTCTGTGTGTTGTGTTTGTTTGTTTTAAAATCTAAAACAGTTATGAAGGTAAGTATTCTTTTTAATCTTCCCTTTCAATAGAAGCTCCCAATGCCTCCAACTTAAAAATTGTAAGGATGGACAGAACAGCAGGGTGCGTGACAGGAGGGGAAGAGATTTACCTGCTCTGTGACAAGGTTCAAAAAGGTAAGAGTCATGAATATTGTAAAGCACACCAGGGTGTTCATCTGGAGTACACATAAAGCCTGCTGTGTGGCCATTGGAGTTCTCCCACTCTGATAGTGCAGCAGGATTTGTAAGCACTCAGCCTTTCTGGAAGTCAAGCCAGCAGTCCAGAAAATTTTTAGCTTGTGTTGCCTCCACTGAGACCACGTGATCATCTTTGTTTGTCTCAAGTTTCTGCCCTTGCCTGTGTTCTGGATTTTTTGGGGCAGTGGTAGGTCCTGGGTGATGTTTGACTCCATTAACACCTGCTCTGAATTATTCTAAATTTTCTGATTTATTACTAAGTTCCTGATTGTAAAGAGAAAGTATGAGCATTCTCTGTTAATCAAAGAAGGGAGCTTAATGTGTTCATTACTGCTGCTAATAACTTCATTTTTACCTATGTGCTAATGGTAAAGGTTACTCAGTGTGAACAGTTCGCACAGGTTCATTTTCAGTCTCTGCTCATGGCTTTGAATGTGTCAGAATTCGGCAGTGTGGATTAGGATGCTTTGCTTTTGTATTGGAAAATAATGATTAGTGTGGTTGGTTATATTTGGGCTAAACTAAAAAGAAGGTAGTGAGGGAGATCCTTTGGTAGTATTTGGGACACCCTGTTGTAGATTGCATGGTAGAGTGGGTGCCCTATTCTCATCTGTTTGGAATCATTCCCTGCACACATTGTTAAAACCACATTGGCATTTCCTGTTAATGCAGGCTGTCCTTTTCTATCTCTCTTTCTTGTAAATGCCCTTCTACTACTTAGGGAAGAGAGAAGGCCTTGGGGGCTTTTAGGGGCTTTGATAGAACTACTTTCCTTTAATGGTATATCTAACCTCTGCCATCAGAAGAACTGAGATAAAACATAACTCTTACGCACAACATAAATAAATAAATAAATGTCTGACTCAGTGGAAGCCCTGAGGTGGGGTTTCCCCTCAGTCAGATCGGGGTTTCCCCTGACTTCACTGCCTTCAGAAACCTCCTGCCTGAAGGATCTTGAGCATGCAGGACAGCAGGACTGGAAGTGGTCTTGAGACTAGCAGGTGGTGGCTCAGGGGTAGCAGTCCGTCTGCTCCAGAAACCTGGCCTGCATCAGTCACCTAAGAGAGAATAGGCTTTTTCTAGTTTTTTCTCAACGGGAGTGCTGTGGAAGGAATTTGCTAGTGTGATGCTTTTCCTAAAAATATAAATAAATAAATACAAAGAGAATGAAAGAAAACTTGTTTAGGGGAGCAGGAGCCAAATGGCCCGTTTCTGGCCTGTGCTGTTGGGAGGGTGAGGGATCCCTGCTGCCAGGCCAGGCCGCTCGCTCTCAGCCGCGCTGTCTCGGAGCTGCGGCTCCACCATGGCACTCTGCCAGCAGGAAGCGGAATTTGAACTGTGGCACTTCAGGTTTTGCTACAGTTTTTTGAACTGAAACTGTTGAAGGAGAGGGTGGTTTCTACATTTCACGCTTCAAGTTCTCCCCTCCTTACATGTTTGTTCCAAATAAAGCTCGTCTGGAATGTTTTACAACCCTAGAATAGGAAGATGATGTGAGCTTAGTTCTCTTTTTACAGCTCAGTCAATAGCAACTTCAGTGAAGTCATTAGGATTAGAATGATCTAAACTTGATGTTGAAAATGGGTTATTTCTGCCGTTTTCATAAAACAGATCGAGGTAATTCATGTATTGTGCAATATTGTCATCCAGCCAAAAGGTAACCATGTTGATTTTTATCTGAAGTAGCCAAAGGTTAAACAAATGCACAAACATCCCACAGCGTTTCTTTCATTCTTTGCAGATGATATTCAAATACGTTTCTATGAAGAGGATGAGAATGGTGGTATGTGGGAAGGCTTTGGAGATTTTTCTCCCACAGATGTACATAGACAGGTAAGTAACAGAGCACTTGTCATTTGTTAGTGATTTTCCCATCTCTGTAAATCAGGATTATATTATAGTTACTAAATTAGGTAAAAGCATCTGTATCCCATACTGACCTCTTCTTTCGTTGGTTACTTCCTAATAATAATAAAAACTTAACAGTTCTTTAAAGACATACATAACTAGGGATACAGTGCAAGGAAATTGGGAGATGGTCCTATTGCTTTAACATGCACCATTGTAAATGGGGATAGGATACATAAACAGCTCTGAGAGCTCCTGTGAACACACTGAGAAAGCCACAGAAGAGATGCTAAAAGATGAGGGGACAAACAGCACGGTACTAACATACATAACGTGGTGGTACTTGGCATGGAGGTTCTGTCTTTCCCAGAAGGCTTTAGGGAAAGTGAAACTGAAAACTAAGATGGAAGTTTATTATAACAGCCTGTTGCTGTGACCTTTTGCCTCCCAAGCCGTAAACCATCTCCTACAAAACAGCGCAAATGTAAAAGCTAAGTTGGTGAAAAGTTGTAAAAAGCCTTGCTCTGTGAGAGATATGCTTATCTTTGTTTCCTTCACAGTTTGCTATTGTGTTCAAAACACCCAAGTATCGGGATGTCAATATCACAAAGCCAGCATCTGTATTTGTACAACTGCGTAGGAAATCTGATCTAGAGACAAGCGAACCAAAGCCTTTTCTCTACTATCCAGAAATAAAAGGTAATCATTAAACCTCTTTTATAGATTGGAAACAGAAACTGTAGGGTCCCTAGGAATGTTTTTAATGAGATAGGACTTGCTGGATGAGGAATTTTTGGGTTTAGCTGTTATTTTTAGAAAATATATTTGCCTCATTGTTTTGGGCAGAGCCAATATGCCGCATGGTAGCGTTATAATGGTTATAATAGCGTTTTGTAGGTGTTTTTGATGGACTGGTAGGCAGTAAATTCAAGTATTTTCTGAGTGAGGCTTGTTCCCTGCAAGTTCCCTATATGCATACATGCCTGTCCATACAGTAGATGGCACTCTCTTCCTCTGAGTTTCTGCAAAATAATACCTGAGGAGATTTTGCTGTCAGTAATTCTAGATGAAACCCTAAACCCAAGCCTGTTTGGTGTCTGGTGGAAAAGGTACATATTTTGCAATTCTCACCTTTTACCATCCCACAAATGTCACTGATTTTTCTGAATTTTCCAACTGACTGTACTAGTTAAGTAAGCCCAAGACATTTCTTGTGAGAGCAGGGAAAGTGCTGTTTCAATCTCTTGTGTTTAAAATTTTAATTGCCTAACATAAGTAGAATAGTTGGTATTGGACCTGTTTCCTAAATTATTAGTGAACAGAAGTTTAACGAGCAGATCTGTGCCCTTTGAAGTCTGCATTTGAAATGTTTGATGGCAATGGCATTAGCAGTCATAGTTTTAAATAGCAGTAATGTTGATGATATGGAAATACTTTGAGGCCCAAGTCATAACTGGTTTTTCATTGTATTAAGTTTCTCTTTCTGCTTAACAGTTTACCTGCCTGCCGGTTACACTATTGAGTTGTAATCTTGGATGTTTTCTGTGCCTAAGGTAGAAATCAATTGTTGAAATCAATTCCTGTTAAAATTCCTAAAATACACGTGCATCAGTGGTAAGGGACTCTTGAGGGCTGAGGAGGGAGTAGTGGTGGTCCAAGTGAGTCTACTTCATGACTGTGACAATAAAATAGCAATAAGAGTGCATGCGCAAAAGCCTCCAGAGTTTCCAGAGGATTTCTTCTTAGTAATGATTTCAGGAACCTCTTGCACAAGCATTAAGGGAAGTGAAGTGTACAACTGCAGGGCAAAGTTGCTGGATTTGAAGCAAACCTCTTTTCTGTGCCTCTTAATCGAGTAAAATTAATTCAACATTATGTGCATTTTCAGATCCCCTATCCAATTTAATCATGAAATTACCATTTAGGAACTATATTTTGCCCTTGTTGCAAATGTTCACACGAACTTAGACACATGTATATGGATTTTTTTGTGTTTCTCTGACTAGATTGCTCTCTAGAGTTTTCTCTCCTCGTCAGTGTGAGTATGCCTGACGCGTGCATGCATACATACTTACGTATCGTGTGCCTGGAAACAATGCACGTGGGGTTTTCAGTAAACCATGTTTAATGTATCCAGCTGTCTCATCTGATGCACTGACTGATGTGCCTGTGCATGAAATTTCTTTTTATCATATGGCTGTTGAAAACTACTGGATGGTTTAATAAACAAATGATATTTTGTTCTTTTTCTCAACAGTTCTACTGGATTTTAACCCATGTTATATTTGTGTCCCTATTTTTGTAGCTCTTGTCATGACATTTTAACTTTCCCCAATCATTGGGATAGTCCTTTTAAATCTTTGTGTTTTTCTTTCCAGGGGGGCTAAGTCTTATTTTGTACTTACACTGTAAAATATATTTAGGCTTTTTTTTTTTTTCTACTGCTGCTCAGCATGGTTTGACAGCAATATGTCCTGCCTGAAAATAAGTTGTCTATTAGACATTTTAAGTAAATAATTTCAAGCAAGCATGGTTTTCCCCATTTTTTGCCATCCCTTAAACAAAAGTTCAAAGGGCACTGCAGGTTCTTCGCGCTGTTGAAACTCAAAGTGCCTTGTGATCCTCTGCTAAGGGTCCATTTCTGAAACAGATTTCTTGGTAGAAGAGCCTGTGCTTATATTCCCCAAAGGCAAATTTTCTTGAACAAGTCTGTGGTTTGCAGCACTTGTGCTGATTTATGACTTGACTTAGACATTGAAGAATTTTGGGACCACTGATCTTCAGGGCTCTTAAGTTCATGAGACACTTTTGAAGGAACCTCTGAGCCCCCCAAGACATCACTGCCTGTGTCCCCCCTGAGTCTGAGCACAAAGCACTGACAGAACTGAGGAGACCATGCAGGCCTGAGCAGTGCTACTGATCTGACTGGGGACTTGGCATTAGCTCATTTCTCAGAGGAATTCTCACTGCTCCACTACATACAAAGTTGTTCTGCTATTTGGAGCTTGAGGAAAGTTGACTCTTCTACCACACTGTGCATTTTCCTTTATAAACTAGTAACTGTAATAATGCTTCCTGTGTGCACATCCTGTGCTGAGCCTGGCCACCTGTAGGATTGACTCCCTATGCTCTCTGTTCCTTCTATCACAGATAAAGAAGAAGTGCAAAGGAAACGGCAGAAGCTCATGCCAAACTTCTCTGATGGCTATGGTGGAGGCAGTGGCGCTGGAGGTGGTGGCATGTATGGAGGGGGAGGTGGCAGTGCTGGCTCTGGTAAGGCAGCAGTTTTGGGCAAGGAGGGAAAAGGGTTCTACTTTGAGAGCAGCACAGATGTTTGTTCTGATTTTAAAATGTGATGAGGATTTTTTCCCCTCCTAGGCAGATAAGACCTGACTCTGCTGCCTTTGTACTAGTGTTACTCAATTCAGTCAAGCATCTTCTTGTTTTCTAAACACTTCATCATCCCTTTTGCCTTCCTACTTTGGAAGCTTTGTCGCTTCCTAGGACCTTGGAGGCACTGAAATTCATGAGGCAGCATTAACCACCATTTTGGGTGCCTAAAATTAAACAGGTTCTGAATTACTTCTTGGACCACGAATGGAATTTGGCAAATTAACCCTGTTAGTGCAAAGAACTATTAAAAATTTTGAGATACTATTTAGTAAATTTTCTACTGTATTTTATCTGTTGAAGTAAGAGAATATCTGATATGCAGGATCATAAGAGCATTGCTTTGGTTCTTGCAGCAGAGCATTAAAAACCTATAGGTCAGCTAATGTCATCTGAACCACAACCCTTTTTTAGAGCAGGGAATAGAGCAGCAGCTTTCAAATTGCTGCATGTGTTGCTAGCAGCACATCTGTAAGATTAACACCAGGGTACAAATATGTTGTAATCACAAAGATTCAAAAGCATAGAGGCAGCTGGTGATGTTTCAGTTGAGTTCTAGAGGAAAGATAGAGTGATATTACATTTGTGTGGTCTTACGGATGTTGGGATAGAGTGTGTCAGCAACCAACCACTTAGAATTCCTTTGGATTTTTGAAGGGGTATGGGAGAGCTCACCATTAGCCTGGAAAATTTGTTATAATTGGATTAAGTAAAGCAGAAGGTATGCAGAAAACAAAAACTCGCTTCTTTAGGTTCAGTGTTCTAGATGGCGCTTTCATTGCTTTAGGGTGTAATTCTATTAATGCTCAATCTTTTTCCTTTCTTTAGGGTTCAATTATCCTTCATATGGATACTCTGCTTTTGGAGGGATGCATTTCCACCCTGGCACAACAAAGTCCAATGCTGGCATGAAACATGGTAACAGCAAAAATGTTGTTCTTCCAACAGTTGAATTGAGTTTGACCTGTATTTTCTTGTACAGAATGAGCCAAAGTGTCAGGCAGGTCCAGCTAAGCATGCTGGGGGGGGCTATTTTTTCCCTCTAGAATCAGTCTCTTTTCAAACCTCTGGCAGCAGAGGGGTTTGTGTAGATTATACTGCCCTGCTTCTCTATTTTTTTTTCCCTCTCCAAGTGTAGTTCCTTTTTACTGCACCCTCCTGAGAAGCAGTCACCAAAACCCCTCTATGTGCTTCTGTATTCAGTGTATTGTTTCAAGCAACAGCCCTTCTGCTGGCTTGAATGTGCTGATAGCAGGTGACCCTAGGATTACACAAGAGAAAATGCATCTTCCTTTGTTGCCACAGTCTGGTACTACCCAGTAGCCCAGAGAAATCAATGGAAAAGATTAAGTTGAAAAGAACACTCTTGGTCTCCTGAAATAGGAAGGTAATTTCACTTTGTAGTTATTTCTGGAGTCTCAGGGATGAATTTGCTGTTAGGGAAAAAAAGGTGTATCTGAGTAATTCTGCTAGATTTCATGTGAGTACTTCAGACTTACGTTCTTGTACCATAAAATGAGAGGTAAATCTGTTGTAATATATAAAAGTTTCTTTTTAAAGTAGAGGCTGTCAAAAACTTAACATTGCTTCAGATCAAGTTACATCATATCCATGTGTGTTGGCATCTGAAATATTATGATTCATGAGTTTAGTGATAAATTTTATGTTGAAGTAAATTTTTGTGTTGATTTTTCAGGATTTGGTTTTGTCTAGTTGTGTTTTATCACTTGCATTTAAAAAAAGCAACAGTACTGGACACTAATGATTCTAATTTTTGTTAGAAGGTCTATCAGATAGCACAGCTGAACAAGATGGGAAGAGCTCTGATAAACAAAGTGACAAACGGGACATGAAACATGATGTGAAGGTGGAAACTGTGGAGAGGACTGAGTGCAGAACGTCTGCTGATACTGAGGAGAAGGAGGATTCTGCTTCTTCCTGTAAAACTGAAGTAAACAAAGCAGATTGCAGGTGGCAGGGTAAGTGAACAAGTCAATGTATTTAGGGTAGATCAAACTGCAGTAAGGGCAAAGCTGGTATTAAAGGCCTGGAAACTCCATAAATGTCTGCTTGCTGTTCTCAGAACATGATAATGCCTCCTGGAGAAAACAGGAGAGATTCCATTCCCCCAAATCTAAGGTCCCTCCCCACACATAGTTTGTAGATAATCTTCCACCTTTGTACTGCCACTGGGCACTTGAGCTTCTGCTTGTCATGCAGGAAGATGAGAGAGCTTCACCTGCTGGGCGTGTTTAACGCTGCCTTTTCATAAACTCTGTGAGAAACGCCGCAAGCAGTGAAGGCACGTGGAATACAATTCAGCAGTTCACTTGGCTTTTGATAATTGAGAGACTTTAGTGGATGAGGTAATGGATGTTGGTATGACTGTTAAATTGCATGCAAAGTAGCATTGTAGGTTTGAATTTAAAATGTAAAGGTATCTATTTCCATGTGGCAAATACACAGTAAAATAACTGTTGGGTAGCAAAGTGTTATGCATCAAACAAAAGGAGGAGGAAGGCAAGGGTAATCAAAAGAAATGGTTTAGCAGCAAAGTTCTAAAATATACAAAGACTACAAATCACCCTTTCCCAGACAGTAAGACATCCATTTCCTCAGTTGTTTTTTTTTTTTTAAATAGCTGATGGACACTTTTTTAAAGGATTTGGGTAATAATGCTTCTCATAAAGTTAGAAAAACAGTAATTGGACTAGAAAGACATGGTAGTGGTAGCAATAGAGCAGGAAGGAATTCTTTGGTTTTGGCTTTTACCAAGTGCAACATGATTTAGACCACTTTTGTTGTTCCCTGGATCAGGGAGAGGGCACATTACCTTGTGTGTGTCAACCCCATTTGACACTTGCTATTAACAGCACTAGAAACTGTAGCTTGGGAATCCAAAGTGGCACAGTAGACGGGTTGTAGTTGTAAACACCTCCAAGGTGCAGCTTCTTGTGATCTGAGAACGAACGGTGCTCTTGAGAAAAGCTGAAGAAACTTGTTGTTTGCAGTTCTGGTTGTGATAAATCCCGTGACTGGTTCAGAGAACAAAATCTTTCGCTGAAATGAAGAAATAATAACGTTCATTTAGCTGCTGCAGAGGAGGGGTTTGAATTGTTTACCTGCTTTCCAAGCAATGAATGCTGTAGGCAGGAAGCTGACTGTTTCTTTTTTTTATCTATTGTGTAATAGCATGAAAGGATGCAATTTCTAGCTCCAGATTATACAAAGAATTGGTGCAGAAGAAGAGGCTCTATAAAACAGCTACTGTAGGCTATATCATTTGGGCACAAGACTAAAAGACACATGTAGTATTTTGAACAATCTCTTTCCTGTGTGTTTGATATGGAAAACCAAGGAGTTTCAGCATCCATTTCTTTGGTCTTTGGAAATGAGTATAACAAGGAAAGACTGAATTGCTTAACACACTTTACCCTGAATATGTACCCTGAACATAACATCCATTTAATTATTGAGCATTAAGAGGTAAACAGCAAATATAAATGGATGGGCCCAGGCATATGGAACAGCAACCAGAAGGATGTATTGGCCAGAGCAATAAGCTTGGTGGTGAGCTGAGTAAGTCTTTGCCTTACGGAAATGACGTGCTCGTGTTCATCAGGAATACGCTTCTGACCCAGTCTAACTGCCTGGGTTTGTGTAACTGGAAATCCTGGGTATTGTTTCCCCATGTGTGCTTTAAATGACACAGGCTATTGTACTTGTTTGCTCTTAGTAATTCCCAACCTTACAAGGTTTTACAGAAACATGAAACTGTTCAAAATACAGGCTGGTTTCAGATGATACTGCTTCACAGAATGACGCTGTAGTTTGAGAGTTCATCTGTTTCATTTTCACTAGTTTCTTGCTGATACAGAACCACAAAAGTATTGACAGAGCAGCTAGAGTTACTTCTTTCCGCAAATGAGTTTCTTTTCTCCCCTTTCTCCCTTTAGCCTCCCCACCATGACAACTTCTGCTTTTTGAAACCTCGGTGGCTGTACATCTTACAATTCTAAAATCAGGATACAAATACTAAGCATTGTAAAAAGTGAAATGTTTTAACCAGGAGAACAGACTCTCTGTGCTTCTGCTGTAAAGCAGGATAAGACTGCATGATTTGAGCTGGAGAAGGAGCACAAAGCCCTGCATTTATTTCATAGCTTTTTTATGAGCTTCTCTGCAATACTTGATGGATCAATTAGGCTTCCTCTGCCTCAGCTTTCTCAAGGCAAAACTACTAGGAACTGCGTGAGAGGTTTAAGTGCTCCAGACCCAAGTTCTGCTCCTTTCGTCTCATTACACACAACTGCACATCAGTGCTGTCTATTCAGTGCCACTCAAACCAGAGGGAGCTTCCAGGTTTGACTGTCCTCAGGGTTCCTGCTGCCTGAATGCTCAGCGTGCACCTAGCTTTGCTGCCAAGGGATTTGTTCCCTCTGTCCATATCTCTCAGGAGTAATTAGCCACCATCTCAGTGTAGCAGTGAATAATGCTTGGTGGTCTGCACTTTGTGTTTCTGTGACAGCATAAATGCCTGTCAAAAGTAGGTGGTGTTCCAAGGAAGACAACAGAACTGATGAAGACAAAACTTTGTGTTGCAGACGCTCTGTTCCTGGAGAAGGCCATGCAGCTTGCCAAGCGTCACTGCAACGCTCTCTTTGACTATGCTGTAACTGGAGATGTGAAGATGCTCTTGGCAGCTCAGCGCCATCTCACTGCTGTCCAGGATGACAATGGAGACAAGTGAGTTGACCACACTGCACTTACTGGGTTGGAACTGATGGTTTTGCTGGCAGAATGGTGTAGTCAATTTGTTCTGTACCTCATGGATGCCAATCACCAATGGCACCACTTCTCTAATCAAATAAATGTTGCTCTCCTTTGTGCTGTTTGGGAAAGGTACAGCTGTGATTTAGACATTTTTGTTGCATTGCAAAGAAGTCATGCACACCATAAAGTTCATTGGTGCAGTACCTGTCAGAAAATAATCTGGTCGTTGAGGGTGTTGAGCATGTTGTTTCTTTGCCCTTTTTTACTTAAAATCTTTACTGAGTATGAATTTCTGTGCTTGCATCATGATCCATAGTGGAATGGGGATCCTCAGCTTGGTGCTAAAGAAGAGTGCCTTGCTTTTTATTCCATGCAAGTTGTTAAGTCTTCATGGGGTGCTTCAAGTAAGAGATTCACCAGGAAATGTAGAAACAATAGTTGGAGGGTCCATACTGCTTTTCTCCCACTGACACCAAGTGCTTCCCAGAAGATATTACTTTGCTCTTGCTTATGTCTCTACTATACTGTTGTCTTCCAAGGGATTGCACAGATGTTTGTGGCAGACTTGGTTACTAATATTTGTTTATCAGTCCTCCAATAATGCGAGCTAGAGCAGAAATCTGTTTTGTTCCTCTACAGCTATATAGATTCTGTGGAATTCAGAGTGAAGTACTCTGAGGAAGTAATGATTAGTAGTTATTCAAAATGAAATTCAGCAGAAGCAGCTCGGAGCATATGCAAAGACAATCTCTTGAATAAGCAAGTGACACAGTCAGATCCTCAGTTTTTACCTGGCAGGCCCTGTGCAATCACCTACATTTTTTGAAATTGTAGTGTTTTGAACAGTAGAAGCCATATAAACGTCAAGGCATCCAGCTAGAAGGAAAATTGCAAGTGACCAAGACCTGTATCCCCACCGTTCAATTACTCTGTGAGTGGTTAATACTCTCACTCCATTTTCAGTGAAAATGGGCCTCATTACAGATAGAGGACTGCACAGCCAGAGAGAGCTACTTCACTTGCTTTGCTTTCCAACTGGCAACCTAATGCCTGCTTTGAGGAAAGCAGGAACATAAATGAGGCAGGAACTAGCAACCAAATCTGCAAACACTGTGGACAGTACAGCTTCTGCGTTTAAAAAAATAAAAGGGAGTGGTAGAGGAGTAGTGAGGAAGTAGGATCTGCATTTAAATATCAGTAAGTTGCTCCTCAGATTTGGACTTACAGGGCATTTCAACTAAGTCAAAATACTTCTCAGACTGATGATAAATAGTTGTTTTCTTCCTGAATCAAGAAGAACCTGCAAGTTTGTGAGGCTCAAGTTCATGTTGCCTTTCTCCAGAGATGGATTTATTCTGTGAGCATGTCATACATCTGTATTACCTCACAACTTTTTAACAAAGCAAAGCTTTGTTTATTGTCTTCCACCTGTTTCTCAGGGGAGAAGAAAAAGGACAAAATTAATTAATAAATTGCCCTGACTTTCACTTTAATCATTAAAACTATGTGGCAACTAGAAAGTTTTTGCTTAAGCCTTTAAAAAAATGTTGCTGTCAACAATTTATGGCTTTGAGACAGAACCCAGCAATCTGTGATTTGTGTATATTTACAGTGGGCACTGAGTAATACTGGCTGTGACTGCATTTATACCAGTACTACTGCTCTGCAGATACCTGATGCCTCTACAGTGGTGCTGAAATGCATTTTTTCATGTAGGGCTGTTTAAGAAATGGAACTGACTGCTCTTTCATGGTCTAGTCAACATGTTTTTACAGCATCACATGTAATGTCAGGGTAAAATGAAAATACTTGGTGCAGAAAAGAGAACTAAAAGCAGTAGAAGAACAAATGTGTTTCTGAAGTGAGACTTGGAAATAAAATGTCAGCATGATACAGAGTATAGTAAGAAGCATCTATCAGAGAGCAGAGGAACAGCTCTTTTCCAGTGATGGTGGGACTGTTTGAACAGCACAGAGAAGTTGAAGGAGGGTAGGTGCCATGGTACTGCCACTGGCAGTGTATAGAATCAATTAAAAAGCCCTTCAAGGATGAGTTTGGTTTGTAAATTATATTTTTTCCTTTCTTAAAATTTCTTCTGGTTTTGAGTGCTCTCAGTCTCAATTTCAAGATGACTGCTTGCCCTGAATGGCATGGAACTTCTTTTTTCTGATAAAAGTGTAAATCTGAGACTATTCAGGTATTTCTGGAGTGGCATAACAGACACACCACATGTGCTGTGTTGATATTGTGTGTCAGCAGCCACTTGCTAAAAAGCTGAGTCTAGAAGCTGGCCAGCATCTGCTAAGGAAGAGCTTAGCAGGACATGTTTCAAAACAAAGAGCATGATTTTCACATGAAGACTCAAAGGAACAAGGCAAAGGGAGCTCTGTGGGACAGAGGTGATGGGATTCACAGCCTGCTTTTTTCCTGGTGCCACGTTGCGTGTCCAGCTGCTCTGGCAGGCGGTGGGGGACCTGTCTCTGGAGAAGAGCACAGGAAGGGCCATTGCATTAACCCAGTAGAAGAGAAGTGCCTTGCTATGCAGTCACTCATGTCCTAAACAGGTGGTTTTTTGGCACCTGTGGCAGCAGCCTCTGGCCACTGCTGCAGATCCTGTGGTTGTTAGTCACCAGGCCTGAGTCCTTAGTCATTTTTCTGTTTGAAAATGAAATAAAGAAAAACCCACAGATCTGGGGAAACCCCCAAGGGAAAATCTGCTTTGGTGGCAGAGAGGCCTGTGGAAATTCTGCAGGAAGGTTTTGACAGTAAAAGAAGTGTTTATCTGCTGCATAATTCAAAATATGAAAAAAAAACAACAAACCAGCAAAGAATCTGAGGATTTCTGAAACAATTGTTTTGTGCTACACATTTAGTATATTAGACTAGTAGTAAAGTTATGCTCAGGGCCAGCAAAAGCCATCCCGAGTTTGCTTTTGTGATTGAGGCATTAAACAGTTCTGATCTGCTTTTTGTAATGTTGGGATTCATTTTAGGTGCAGATACTAAGTGCTGGAATCATTACCTCTAACAGTCAAGTGTTTATATTGGAATGCTCTCAGATCTACAGCAAAGCCTTGAAATTTTGTGATAAATTTGAAAACAGCGTGAATTTGTTAATCTGTTTTTTTGTTTGTTTCAGTGTCCTTCATTTAGCAATTATCCACCTTCATACTGAGCTGGTGAAAAACCTCTTGCAAGTGATGCCTGATTTGAATTACAATGACATCATTAACATGAGAAATGACCTCTATCAGGTTCGTAGTTGTGGTGGTGTGAGAGCTGCTGATTGTTCAGCCAGTAAAAAAGAAATTGCACAACGTGCTGTCTGTGGGAAGAGATCAGACTGATGCAAACATGTTCAGAAACAAGGATATAATGGAAGGTGGTGGAGGAAAGGCAGCATGTTTTCACTGGTTTAGTCCATAACTCTTCTTGATGTTAACAGAAGTGTCTCCGTGGGTTAAATGTGAAACAGGCCAAAAAGAGTAAATTCTTCATGTCACGTCCTCAGTAGTTGGCTTCTCTGTTACTAAACCAGAGGTCTGGATTGCTAGTGCGCCACCTCTGGGCTCTTCTGATCTTTCTGACACAGGTTAACTTGGGATCATGAGTCAGTTCATGCATCATCAGTTATCTGTGGGCACGTGAAAGCCGTAATAACCTATATTATTATAATAACCGTTCCTACAGCCCAGATTGTGTTTGTGCCCATCACATGAGCACCAAGATTTCCCTTTCATTTCTACAGTAACATAGTAAAACTGAAAAAAGCCCATCCCCTTGTCTTTTACCTAGGAGGAGCAGAACTGGTAGGCACAATTCTGTCTCCCCAACTTCTGTCTGGCCTGTTTGTATAGTAACTCAGATTTTAAAAAGAGCAAGTTCCAGGGAACCTGCCTGGAAATACGATTTCCTGAACCTCATTAGAATGCTTACTGTTTAAATACATGCATTTCTGAGTATGTTCAGCATGATGCTCCTCAGTAGCAAGACTGGCAAGAACATCATATGCAATCAACCTTTGCAAGTTCCCAAAACCTCTCGGCCTGAGAGTTGCTTGGTGCTGCAGATGTCTGTGCATAAAAATGGGGAGTGTGCAAATGGGATCAGCTAGTTCAACATGCACTGTGTAAATGTACAGTTGTTCTGCACTTGGACAAGTGCACAGAACTGCAGGATTCCCTTTCCTGTGCACCATTTTGAGGGATAAGGAACTCCTAGCCCATGCCTGCAAACCTCTGGTTCAGGAGCAAAGTGAGAGCATGGTTCAGTGCTAACAGCAGATATGAGCTGGTATGGAAAGTGCATGTGCTCCCACTGTGGCATGAGCTTGGCAATGGGGCAGCTGGAAGCAGGGTTACAGCATGTGGGGCACAGGGATTATTTCATTTCCCGAGTCTCTTGCGCTGCAATGCTCAAATAGACAGGTCAGTGCCCTGGCTTATAGAGTAGGCAACATCTTTGTTCCTCCCAAAGTCCAGCTGCTGACATGGGCAAGGCAGCTTTCATTTCCAGTAAGTAGAAACCCTATCTGTAGTATTCAGTAGAGAAGAATGTACACATATGCAAGCTTTTAGTTTCTGTTGGCTTTGGAGTAGTAACATCTTGTCAGACTAGGAGCTTTTATGGGTTTCAGGAATTTCTGTAGAAGTGATGTAGCTGTTGCTTATCTTCTCATGGCTTGCTTCTGTCACCTGCAGACCCCCCTGCACCTGGCAGTAATCACAAAGCAGGCAGAGGTGGTAGAAGACTTGCTGAAAGCTGGAGCAGATGTCAGCCTTCTGGATCGCCATGGCAATTCTGTCTTGCATTTAGCTGCTACTGAAGGAGATGACAAGATTTTGAGTTTACTCCTCAAGCATGAGAAGGTATCTCCAATGGTCAACCTCTCCAATGGTGAAGGTATGGAAAGATAATGGCTGTAGTTTACACTTCAAACATACCTCAGTTCCTGCCAGAACTGAGGTAGATACAGACCTTGAAAATAACATCTTTCCCCACTTTCTATAAGCTGTCCTTGTTTTTTGTATGCCTGCAGGCACAGATGAGAGAACACAGATGTGCCAGTTTTCTGGTTTTACAGAATAGAAAGATTGGTAATGGCCACATGACACAGCATGGATTTGAATTTTTGTTACTATATATTCTCTGCAGTCTCACAAAACCCTAAGTACTGTGTTCGTCTTGTTCCTTATGCCACCACTGGTTTTTAAAAAAAAATCCCCTCAGAAGAAAATGTTTCCTCCTGTCTAGTGAATAAAATCCCCTCAAAAAATAGTTTCTGGACCAGTGTTGAGTTTTGTATCTGGTACTTTATGACCATAAAGACTTAGATCCTGTAAAATAACCACAAAGAGACAGTTCTCCCATTTTTCAGTGGCATAGGGGACTTCAATTTAGTATTCCTACTCTAATAGATTGTAAAATGTCTGACCTAAAAATGTCATTATGGGATTCAGAAAATTGTGTTCAGTTTCTCAGAGAGAGAGGATTTTTGTTTGGTTGGGTTTGGGTTGGTTGGTTTTTAAATAAAAGGCTTTATTATTATCTTTCTGAGCTGGTGCAGGTAATCTTGAGGTGACAAATCAGTGTGACCTTACAGAAGGATGACACTAAAATATACTAGTTGTTCCCCAGACTATTTTGTAGCAGAGAAGTTCAGCAGCAGATGGGGCCAGTGTGAGGTACCTACTTGTTTGGTTCCAAGAGGCAGATTTTCTTTTTAAGGCTATTTTCTTGAGGCAAGGAGATGCTCTAGGTGAGCTCTCTAGTTCCTGCCTGCTGTTCCACCTTGTAATCTGTTTGTTTTTTTCCTTGCATGGTTTTGACTCGCCAGGTTCCAATTTATGCACAAAGAACATACTTATTAAGACCATTAACTTCATCCTGAGCCTCCACCTGGAGTACTACCTGGGGTCTGGGCCACCCAACATAAATAAGAAGGACATGGGCTTGTTGGAATAGGGCCAGAGGAGGCCACAAAGATGCTCACAGGGCTGGGACACCTCTCCTCTGCAGACAGGCTGGGAGAGCTGGGGCTGTTCAGCCTAGAGAAGAAAAGGCTCTAAGACCTCACAGCACTTTCCAGTACCTAAAGGGGGCCTACAAGAAAGCTGGAGGGATGTTTTACATGGACATGGAGGGATAGGACAAGGGAGAATAGCTTCTAACTGACAGAGGGTGGGTTTAGGTATTAGGAAGACATTCCTCACTGTGAGGGTGGTGAGATGCTGGAACAGGCTGCCCAGAGAAGCTGTGGATGCCCCAGTCCTGAAAGCAAGTTCAAGGCCAGGCTGCATGGGGCTTTGAGCAGTTTGGTCTAGTGGAAGGTGTCCCTGCCCACAGCAGGAGTGGGGTGGAACGAGATGATCTTTGAGGTCCTTTCCAACTCAAACAATTCTCTGACTCTTATCATGTTTCAGTGTATAAGCAGGCAAAATACGTTACTTCTGCTCAGGTAACTACAGTAGCTCTAACTCATTTTACAGTTCTCTCACTTAAAAACTCATTGCTCTGACATTTCTGAATTTTTCAAGTATTAATGCACATGATGGATGGGATTTGTTTTGTGTAGGTCTCAGTGCAATTCACATGGCGGTGATGGCAAATAGCATGTCCTGCCTCAAACTGCTGATTGCTGCTGGAGTTAATGTCAATGCTCAGGAACAAAAATCTGGACGAACTGCATTGCATCTGGCTGTTGAACAAGAGAACACCCCTTTGGCAGGCTGCCTTTTGCTTGAGGTAAGGGCAGAATTTCTTTCTCCCAGGTCTCCTCAACTATATATTTAAAACCTGTTGACAAACCTTGAGTGCTTAAGAAGAAAAGTAAGGGAGGAGGTTCTTGTTTATTGACTAGATTACTTGAACTGGTACAATGGCAAAGTAATTGGTAATGTTACTGTTTTGTTCAGCACTGCTGGTGAACCTTTTGCCCAAGTTGAGGAATTCAGAATTTTTGACCCTGACCTGACTGTGTATGCCATCTTTAATTTGGACTGAGTAATCCTGGCGGCCAATGAAGTTACTCATGAACAAGTTCATCCTGCCTTCTGTGTGAAGCAGAAATTGTACAGAGATGTGCACAGAGATGTAGTTGTGTAATCTATAAATATTTGTCTCATCTCTAACACCTTGGTCCTAGTATCCTTAATTCTACACACCCCAGCTGGCTGCAGCAGCTTTCCTCAGTGTTTGTGTACAGATGTGCCACCAGCATGGCTGCTCTCCTGAAGAGCAGCAGCAAGGCAGGCAGGATTCTGTGCACAGCACTCAGACTCCAAAGGCCACGGGCAATCAGAAGGCAGAACTATTACAGGGGATGCAAAGTGGCTTTTACCTACCTGACCTATTTGGGGATATACACTGTACCTCCTGCTCTAACACTGGAGCACACAACCGCCATCTGGTCCTGCATGCAGACAATTGTAGTTACTTTGTAATTTCTTCTTTTCAGACAACAAATAGAGTTTTTATGCAAACAGGCATGGAATGGTGCTTACTTGGACAGTAGCAGTGTTTATGCAGACATGAGCCTCTGCAGCTGTATTGTACAGATTTCTTTTTTTTTTTGCGGTTCAATAAAAATTAGGGTGATGCAGATGTGGACAGCACTACATATGATGGGACAACTCCACTCCACATAGCAGCTGGAAGGGGCTCTACAAAACTGTCAGCAGTTCTCAAAGCAGCAGGTATGAAAATGGATCTTTGCTGAAGAGTTTTCTTTGACACTGACAATTCAAATTAGAAGGCTGCAAGCAGAAAAGAATGTGCCAGTGAACTTGTTTAATGGATGGAGGAAGTCAGATGTTAAAAGCATGAAGGTCTCAGTTTCCTCAGAAAGTCCTACTTTGAGGTGCTATACTAACCACTCTTCAGCACCATCTAATGGCTAGAATGGCAAATTATGTTTGTAAAAAATCCCTCTTGAGCACTCTGGGAAGTTTTTTGAGTACCTTTTGTAGCCTTTATACAAGAAGAAACAGGGAAGATACTTTTTTATACAGCTGGGATAAGTGCTGGAATGCTTTAGAAACAAAAAAAACCCCATCACTAAATATGAGCTTGTTAGAGTCTCCTATTTCCTGTCACTTTGGAAGAATTAGGTTTGAGTATTTATTGGAACATTTTGTCAGTCATATTTAAACTGATTTTTCTCCTTTGAAACAGAAACCCAAGCCTCCCATTGCTGTGTCTGTCTGCTTTTAAAAATACCCACACTTTCTCTGACACTCTGAAAAACAGCACCACCCCATCGCTTCGTCACATACACGCTGTGCTCTGTGTGAGCCAAGATGGGACTGGAAGTCAGTTCATACAACCAGAGCTCTTTCTTTGGGTCCTAATGCTCTGCTTGTCATTTTTTCTCCCTCTCTGTAATAGAGGTGTAGCATTATACAGAGATGTGACAGCATTTAAATATAACTGATAAAAGGAGTTACTTGCTGGTGTAGTGTAATTTACCTAGAGTAGCTAAATTAGCTGATTTGCCATTCAGAATTTAGAATGCATATTTTAAATAGCGTTGAGAAGCAACTTAAAGCCTTTTGTTCAATTGTTTTGGGGGTTTTTTTGCATGCTTGTTTTTCAGGTGCAAATCCTCACATTGAGAACTTTGAGCCTTTGTTTGATCTAGATGATGTGAAAGACGATGAAGATGGTGATGAAGGGATTGTGCCTGGAACAACACCACTGGATATGGCAGCCAACTGTGAGGTATGTGGTCTGGATTTTCTTTCTTTTTTTGTCGTGTGTTTTTTTCTAATTAATAAAGGACAGTTCAGCTCTCTCAGCCAGCTCCTCTCACTGCATCCACAATTACTTCAATTAATTGGAACAATTTGCAAACAAAAATTAAGTTAATTCAGACAGGAAACTCCCCTGGCGAAACAGCACTGGAAGAAAGTTCCACTGAAGAGACTAATGCTGCTGAACAGAAATGAGCAGGCGCTTCCTGAAATAGCTGCACTACAGTCAAGTATGGCAAAGTATTTAGCTGGGTGGGCAGCTTGTGTTTGAAGACCCACTCCCCAGTGAGTTTCTTTGAGTGTTCTTCAGAATTGCACCCTGTGTGCATTGGGAAGATGCACTCCTGTGTTCTACCCAAACAGTTATTAAGCTGATTATTGTGCATTTGGTTTGGTGTGAATGCAAACAGTCTGCATCTCTAATCATCTGGATCAGAGGAGTGGTACCAGCCTTAGGTGAAAATCTACCCCAGGCTTTGCTTTAAATGACTAGTTGCAGACAGGCAGCAACTCCTTGCTTAGCCACTGCTACTGCCATTTATTTACTGCAAAGAGTTCCTCTGTGTCTTGAAAATAGTTTCCAGATGATACAGCTTAAAGTAAAGGGAGTATAACTTCTCAAGATTTCTCCCTCAAGTTTTGCACAGGTCTTCTACAGTATCTTTAGTCATACTGAGCCTTTTTAGAGGAAAAAATGCTGATGATTTACAGATGGAATTAGGGTTTTATACAATACTGCTGAGGCTTAATAGACACTAACCATGTTTCTGCTAAATACTGACCTTAATGTGTTCTCTTAGGTGTATGACATATTAAATGGCAAACCCTACGAGTCAGCAGAGGTTCTGGAGGACTTACTGACACAAGGTAACACCTATAAAGAGTTGATTGTATCCCTCTAGTACTTGAGTACTGAAACTGTAGTGGCAGAAGACTTTGGCCTGCAATACCTTGTAACTGAACCTCCAGAGGTGAAAGTGCCCTGCCACCCCCTCGCTCACAGAATGAGTGTGATTCCCTTCAGAAGTCACAAAGACACGAATACAGTTTCAGCATTACAGCAATAGGTTTGTAAATGCTGGGATTGCACTCTTAAAATAGTCTTTATTTTGTCTTTGTTTCTGCTTAAAAATGAACTGGTGCACGATTTGTATAAATAATTAACATATTTCTCTCTTCCCCAGGACATCTGAGAGAGCTGAATGAAAGTTCCAAGCTGCAGCTTTACAAACTATTGGAATTGCCTGATCCAACCAAAAACTGGTCCACTCTAGCACAAAAACTGGGTCTTGGCATACTTAATAATGCCTTCAGGTTGAGCCCTTCCCCATCAAAAACTCTGCTGGATAACTATGAGGTAATGTGGCTGTAACAAGTTCTGAACTACATTCAGACACGTAGAGAACCTTGTCCTCTTGCATGGTGAGGCAGTGCAGCCATGCAGTTTTAGCCAGCCTGGATGATAACTGAGCATTTGGTGTCTTCTCTCTTAGGTATCTGGTGGTACAGTCCAGGAGTTGATTGCTGCTTTGAGACAGATGGATCACACAGAAGCCATAGAAATAATTCAGGAAGCACTATCCATCTCACACAGACCATCTCACCTGGAGGACAGTACAGTGAAACCTCTTCCGTCATTGTCACCACTCACCTTTGCAAATGGAGAGACAGGTAAAATTGACAGCAGAATATGAAGAGCTTTATTTAAGACATTTTCCATTCTCCCTCCTCACCCCACCTGGGACAGCTGCTAGATTGCATACCTTCTTGCACACAATACCTCAGCTGCTTACTGGTTTCAGAAATACTGTACTGCAGCATGACCTTCTCGTCATAGATATTTGCTTGACCTAGCAGAGAGGAAAAATGTGTTTGAAGCACATGCTGGCACAGTATTGATTATACTGCCACCCTTTGCTAAAACCAGACACCTGCCATTTGCTGATGGTAGTGTCTTGGATGTACTGGGAATATGGCCAGTCATAGTGCCATTAGCTTTTGACCGACTTTCCCCCTCCTAGCTGGATAAACACCACAGTCACTCCATTCTGGTCTAACATTGCCAGTTTATTCTCCATAGCAAACTGTTTGGTCAGTCATGGAATGAACCTTCAGACCCACCCAAAAATGTGCTTGTATGGATATTGCCCCTTTAGATTAATCTTGAAGGGTAAGAGGGCTTCTGCTCCTTTGCAACATGAATGGACTGCATCACATTGTTTAAGATGTTTGTTTAGAAAAATAAGACTGAACTCTAAGATGCCACCACTGCTTTAGTCACGTTATCCCACATCCTACCTTCAGCTCCGATACTGATCTCTTTCAGTCAAGCACTCCTCCTGTGGATCCTGCTGCTGGTTTGTTCCTATTTCAGGTTCACTTACTAGATGAAAACTGTTCAAGTATTTGTCTCAAAAAGAAATCTGTAAATTGAAATAATGTGAGTTAGAAGTTTTAGGAGCCTTATCCTGGAGCTGTATACTTGCACAGAGAACCTTCTGCCTTGCTTCTGCCACAGTGGGGCAGAGTCCTGACCAGCATGCAATGACAGCATGAGTGTCAGCAGAGCACCAGGCTGCAGCTGCAACTTGATCTCTGCCAGCAGTACGTCAGATCACATGCTCTGGTGGCCTGAAAACATTCAGCACAGCTTTTCCTATTATAATACCTCATATGGGAGTTATTTTCCTATAGAAGAGCTTTAACTCTATTGGTTTGTATTCCTTAGGCTTTTCCTTAAGCAACATTGCTCAAGCCACACAAACACTGTGTTTCCCTTTTGTCTGTCCCTCAGGTGAGCTCTACAACAGCAGATTTCAGGACAACGAGAGTACGTGTGACAGCGGAGTGGAGACCTCGTTCCGCAAGCTGAGTTTCACCTGCTCAGACTCCCTGAGCAGCAAATCCTCGCTCACTCTGGGCAAAATGGCCCTGGGCTATGGACAGGACAGTTCAGGGCAAGGCAATTACATAGCTGACTAGGAACCTTCCATTAGCAATGTGCAGTTACAGCAACAAACGTGACTTTAAAATTCCACCAGTGTCATCCTGGCCAGAGGGAAGTGAATTCACAACCAAAAGTGCACTGGAAGAATCCCACCTGTCCCTGGACCAATGGCAACTTCAGCATGCGACTCCTTAGCCATTCCTTCCTCAAGTAAATTCAATGTTATTCATTTACAAGCCATTTACAATAACCAGGGCTCCACTGCTGCATTAATACACAGGACTGGATGCTGTGAGAGACTGACTGAGCTTTTCTGGTCTGTGAGGATTTTCTTTTACAGATGAAAGCCACTCCTTGTTAATCTATTATACAAACTCACTTAATAAAGAGGTTAGGCACACAGAGCTGTAAGAGGATACAGTTTCTAGCTGCTCTCTTCATAATTTTGGCAGCACAGTTGCATGAAAAAAGCTCATAAAACAGCTGGCAAAGAAAAATCATCATCTGAATCACAACAGTGACAACTCAGAGAAAAAAAGGAATCCTAAAAGTAATCTTGTATATTTCAAATAATGTATTTAAACTTAACTTTGGTGCCTCTTGTTCAAAAATTTTTTCAAGTTTGGCATTTTCCTACTTGTAAATAGTTTTTTTTATATCTGTTCCTTTTTGAAAAAGCGTGCTTTTTAAATGCTTATTTTTATTTTACTTTTATAATAAAACCCCAAAATTAATTCTCTTGTCTGTGCTTGCTGTGATTTTTACATATCTTTCAAGTAGAGTTATTGAAGATGTAGCATCTCAGTTTTAGGCATTGATACAAGGTCATGGTCATTTCCAAGCACTAAAATAAATAAAGGCTTGCAAGCCACCTGCTGTAAAGCTAAAGTATCTTTTATGGGGGGAGAGCAGGAGCATCAGCTACTGCTAAGCAGTTGTGCTTTGTGTTTTGGAATTAAAGCCTTTGCTTTGTTTTAGTTCTCATAATTCTGGCAGTAGAGAATCATTTACACTGAAACCAACCATTTAATCTCTCAGCAAATCTCTGATGAGACAGTTCTCCTTTGGGCTATCTAGAAACTCCCATAGTCAATGTGCTCATGAGCGGTGTTTCTTGTTTAACGTCAGTTCTGAGATGCCAAGTGTAACTCTTACTGATGGCCCAACTAAGAGTACACAACAGGCATCACATTTCATGGTGAAAAAGCAAAGAACAGCATTGTACGATTTTCACTCACTTGTAGCCAGTTTTTGTGGCACAAAGAAGGTCATGTGACAGGGTGGTTCTTGGCTCAGCTCAGTCTTCAGCAACCTGGGTGTCATTCCTGAGAAAATGAATCAAGAGAAATGGTTATGTTTAGAGCTGTAATTGCTGTAATGAATTAAACCATGAGTAATGACATGAAACTTAGGAACTAATTTTATATCCAGGTGAATTACTGAAATTGATAATTACTTCCAGACAAGATGAGTAATAGTAAAAATGCCATTCTTTCAGTTCCTGTATGTATAACCCACATATATGCAGTGTCTAAGGCATATAGGTTTTTGTTCAAGTAATGTACTTGTCCAGTGTTCCCTTTGTATTGTAGCTGTAATAGAAACAGGCAACTGTTCTTATATTCAGTGGGGTGGAGGGGCTTTTTGAGCCCAGCAGAGCTGTTGTCCAAGTAAAGCACACCTTCTGCTCCCACAGAATTTCCAGCACAGCTTAGGGGACTGGCAGAGATTTTCACTAAGGTTTCTAAAATCCTGCAGGTCACCGGGGCACCCTGGCTGTTGTTTCATGCCTTTTAGCTTTAGTTGTGACCAGCTCTGCTTTTAAACCACCAGAAGACACCTGGATCTGTATTTCCTTAGGCACTTCATGACCAAATGCTGCATAATAGCTGTTTATCAGGTTAGTGATCATGCACAGCAAGTCCCCTAGGTCCTGTGTATTGAAGTGCTTTAAATGGCAGTCTGGCAGCTTCTTTGCAGCATCTCAGTTTCAGTATATTTAATAAAAGAGGCTTTAGTCCTTTTTTTTTTCCGTCTCTGTTTAGAGATAGAAAAATGCTAATTTAAAAAGTATTCTCAGTAATTCAAAGTGGAACGCTGTATTTTTACAGTTGAGTCACATAAAAGAACAACTTCTCCTACCTGCATTAACCCTCTGCATCATAAGTATGTGTTGCAGGCAAACCACACTGGCTTAGAACTAGGCAAGAGTAGGAATTACACCACACCAATAAGTGTAGGACACACTACAGGAAGTGGCAAGATACCTACCAGGAAACATTTGTGTCTTGTGTAGTTCCATTTGGCAGAGCAGACCTGTTTACTGCAAGCAGCTCGGTTAGGAGAAAATGCTAGAACACACAAACTTTCTGACCTTTTTTCTTAGTAGTAGTGGTCAGCCTATACAGGACACTGATTCTTGCACTGATGGCACCTAGGAGAAGGTCAGCCTCCTTGCAGGTGTGAGGACGTGAGGAGGGGGCTTAGCAAGAGGAAGCATAAGCAATGCAGACAAGTCTTAACAGAAACGTTTAACGCAAATGTGGTCATGTCAGATACTGGCAAGAAATGTCCATGGACCACATAATCTTATCTGCTCACCTCAAACACAGATTTATCCTTACACCTCCTGGACAAGACAGAAGTGCCATTCCTGTTTCAGAAGTGTGATGGAATAAAGTAATCAACAGTCCTGCAAGAATCCAGGAATCAGCTGCTACAGAGCTCCTGTCTACACCTGGCTTATAGAGAGAAACCTCAACTTAATATGCACTTGCAGTGGAACAGAGCTTGCTCTGTTATTTTGCTACTTTACTGCAGTAATAAACATCAGAAACTTGTGGAATGCAACAGATTGTGACAACAAATCACTACAGATCTTCTCTACGTTTGATGTAAAATTAATTATTCAGAAAGTTAAACTGCCTTTGATTTTAGATTGGCTACCACAGCTCTAAGTTTCTTGGCATCATTTTGGGATGTATTTACAAACTTGGAAATCACTGTGGTAGTGGGAAGTTCTAGGCAGTATTCTGACATTCTGTGGACTGCAGGAAGGATAACAATCTTACCTCCATGTAGTGCTGTATGAACTGTCTTTTCTCCCTTATCTGGGCAAGTAAAATGCCTTTTTCCTACAATTAAGAAAAAAGAGGCACTCTCCTTGCTTCCCCTAAGTAAAGTGATGGGAATGGTGGTACCCATTTGTTAGCTGAAGGTCCAGTGGTCAGTACTCACCCACCATCCACAGTATTTGGATCATCTCTTGAAATAGAGCAGTTCTAGAGTAATGGCCAAAGGTGCAGTCCAAACTTTTGCTGGCTTCAAAAGATTCCCACAGCTACAGCAAAAGACAACACAAGTTAATTACCAAGGAGTTGATTTTGTCCATTCAGCACTAGGAAGCAGCCTGATGTCCCACTTAGAGCCAGGCTGGAGCATGTCTGTTATTCAAAGCCTGCAGAGGTTTCCTCATGGCCTCATTTAAAGCTGCTAGAGAGATCTTTCAGCCATCCATTCACCCTTGCTATGTGCACAGTGCAGACGAGCACCAACACACCAGTGACCTTCATTAGTGAATGCAAGGGAAAACACTTCTTACAGACTACACCAGTAAACCTGGGGCCTGCTGTGGCACTTGTCAACATTCCAGGTGAGTCACAGAGTAGCATCACACTATTCATGGTTTGTGGCTTCTAGGAATCCAAAAGCTCTTTTCTACATATTCACCCATACACTGAGATGCACTAAGAACAAATATCACTGACCTCCAGGTAGGCCTCTTGATTGTCTTTAAACAAGTGATTCCTTCAAAGTTTTATTTATTTAACACTATCAAGTGCCATCTTGAAATTCTATTTAGATGTTGCTAGAAAAGACATTTCTCCATCAATGTAAGTGAAAGACATCAACAAACTTGGCCATTTCCTAATATACTGCTGCAATATTTATTAACCGTATTTTCTGCACATTTTTTCATCCTTACCTTACATTGACTCTCTTGCTGCTTTGATTCCATTTTGATTCCAGGACACCAAAAAAAGGAAGAATTTTTCTGGTATTGCTGGCCCATGATGCCTCTCAGATTACTTTTAATTTCCTTTATCAATGGCTGCATTTTTTTAACTGTTAAGTTTTATTTATGACTGTAATTTTTCCTATTTATCTTAATCTATAAACATCGACACATACACATCCATATTCTGGTTGTTCTTTTAACTAGGACAAGTTTTGAATCAGAAACGCCCTCCTGTGCAACTGCAGTTAGTTGTTTTGGTGACCCAATAAAGCACCTGTAAGAAACTTCCACTTATTATTTCCCTTTCATCTTTAAGTTCTTCCTCTTGCTCAGGAGTGTCAGTTTTGTTTAACAGCCAAGTATCAGCCAATATGCTCATGTCTCTGCCCAACAAAACTGTGATCACTGCAAGAAAACAACCCCCAGTCCAAGTTCTCCAAGTGTCCAGTGGAACACCCAGCTGCTCTCCCCACACGTGCTCCTGACCCCCCACACCACCAGCAAGCATCACCCTCGTGGTGTTTTTATGACACTTATGGACATCATCGGTAGAGCTCGTTCAAACACCACCTACTGTGGTGCTGATTCTGCTTTGCAAGAAAATTAATATTGCTTGGGCAGAGAGAGGATCCTTGTGGAACCCCAGCAAGATCTCAGCTGCATTTCAAACCGCATCTGAGAGACAAACCCAGTATTTAGCAACCTGCCCAAGGAGTGGCTCGGTGACCTATTGGAGGTAGTCCCAGATTCAGTCCCTGCCCTTCCCCCTTGCTCCCAGCATACCCTGCTCTTATCCTAAAATGAATTTCCACTTACAGCATAGTGAAACCAGAAAAAACATGATGTACTTTTAATACACCACATATATTATGCATAAGCTTTGCTGTTGGTATCTTTACATTGAACCAGCAGTTAAAATTCACACATGACAGGAACAGACAGTATGTTCTTCAGCCAGCTCAAAGTGTATGACACTTCAACTTCAGTCAATTTCTTCTAATTTTTTTTCTCCTCCTGTTTCACTCTTTATTTAATAGAAGGAAATGAAGTATTCTCAGACAACATCCAGTAGAGAGGTCAAGGTCAGTGAACGTTCTAGTTCTTCAACACTGGTAGGTTCCCAAGGATAAAACACAACCACTTTCTTCTTTTCAGTCATGAGGAAACCATTATCACTAAATCTGCCTTTTATGCTCCCTACATCCAGAGAAACAAAAGGAGCAATGGCAGTGGTCTGAAGAACAAATATATAAACGTCATCTTGTTGGGATACCAAGGCCTGAAAGAGAAATTTAAAAAATATATAATATAAGAAAGTAACTGAATAAAGGTAATGTGACTTTTACACAGTATTGGTATCCTGTACTTACTGCAGTGAAAGAGATTTGTCCTTTCACCAACACTTCACTCAACTTGTCAATTCACAACTACTAAAGGAGCTTGCCTTTCCAATTACATCCATAATAGAAATACACAGAAACAAAAGATGGTAAAAATCACAGTAATACAAGACGTCATTTCATCTCAATGGATCATGGCAGTGAAGCCCTTATACTACTTTTAGGAAAATATAAAAACAATAGTTGTAAAATACCAGGTATAATGTTTTATATTAAGTTCTGTCTAGTTAATTTCAGAGAGACTTAAAATCCCAACCAGGATGCATTTTCAGGCAGCACTCCCCATTCACCATAATGAAAGACTATGCTATATAACTTTCAAATACCCATTAACTATATATAAAAAGAGGACAAATTACATTCAGTGCAGACATCATGTTCCAGTTACAAGAAAAGCAACACTATTCACTTTCAAGAAAAAGCTCACATCCTCTGCATTTTGTATTTCCTGAAGAAATACTAATGCCTTCATGTTTTTTAAAAGCAATGCTAGGAACAGCAGCTCTTGGATTAGCAATGTATTTGAAAGTCTACTTAGTTTATTAGTAACTATGCATAGAAGTACCAGTCTCTTGCAAAATAGAGTAATTTTTTAATCACAGCTGCATTTCTTAAAATGCCCACTTTGCATTTATCCTTGCTAGATATCCTTATTAGTTAGTACTGCAAAGACAACAGAGTTACAAGATAAAGGAATGAAATTTCCCAACAATGTTCCAGTTGCAGAGCTTTTATTATTGATGATATCATCCACAAACCTAAAAACCAAACCAAAACAAACAAACAAAAAACCCCACAGCATGACTCAGACTCCAGATTGTGCCACCAGATGAAAAAAAATAAAACCAACCTGATTTCTTTCCTTTGTATACTCAGGAGGCAGGCTGTGCTGCCATGAGAGATAAGAAGGGAAAATCTGCCCATTTTTTTTGTAAAGCAATTATACTCGTCCAGATTCAAAGAGATTAGACCTCTATTCCCCCCCTTGTTTAGTTCAGCACTAAAGAGCAAAGCTGCAGTTTGAAAGCCAAATGTGAGAACTCAAAGCTCCCCATCCTGCCAATCTGATGATTAAGAATTTTGCAATAAGATGTACATCCTAAGAAGTGAGGCTTCACAAAATATGTGTGTACACACACACAGGACATGCATGCTCTCCATACATACAGCAAGCCTTCTAGGAGCAGATGAAATCTGGGGAACAGCAGCAAATCGACTAAATGTCAGTGTTGTACAACACTGATGCTTTTTGTGCCTGTTCAGGAGACACACTTGCCAGCTATTAAGAAATAATCACTATTATGCAAATCAGAGCTCTTCCTGGAGGGCAGGGATTTGAAGGAGGAGGAAAGGAGCAGGCAATACTCCATGTTAGCAATGTTACACTGATCTGAGAGCATGAGCACTTCAAGAGGAAATACTGCTGACAATAATGCACTCCACACTCAACTGAACTAGGATCACCTAATACTGACACACAGCACTGTCTGCAAGCCAAAACACTTGTCCTGATGCTATTTGCTATCTGGGGACAAAAAGAAAGAAAGGAGCAATGCTGCAGGTGAATGACACTCTAAACAAATGAAAGGGAGACTTCATTATTTAAAACTAAACCAAGTTCAGACAAACGACACACACAAACAGACACAAACAAACAAGCCCCACCAGTCTTATGTAGATATACATATAGTGACACAGGAAAAAAAATCTGATTTTGAACTCAACATGGAAGCTAGATTAACAACAACTAAGGAGAAAGGACATTCAGTGGAATCAGACACTGCACAGCCGGCAGACAACTCAAAACAGTAAGATTAGCAAAACCAAATACAGTAATTTAGTGTGACTGATGCTTACACTAAGCTGGGTCTTTTCTAATCCTACAGCATCCTTTAGTGATGAAAGGAAGTAATGGTTCGTAGGACTCTGGAGCCCATCTTCTCCCACAAGACAGAAAGTAATAACACAGCTTTTCCTGGTACAGTTTCTGCATCTTTCCAGAAGGTCACTTATGTACTCCTTGTAGATGGGGACAGCACTTTGTGCTTTAACAGTCACACCTTCTTTGGCAAGGCTGCATACTGGCTCCAAAGAGCCCCAGGCGTGCACAACCACCTATCAAGCACATTGAGAGAGCACAAAGTTTAGAATAAAAGCTGCATCTGTGAAAACAATGCAGCATCCCAGGTTTCACATTGCTCATTAGAACAGATGTTCTCCTGACAGCACCACCTGATTTCCACCTAGCAAGAAACTCCACAAAGATTTAAACAATAGATATGGCATAATAATTAGATTGTTCTAAAAACTTAACAACAAGTCCATTTCAAACAGTCTGGAGCTGTTGTTCTTAATCTGCAAGACTTTTTGTTTTCTCCAGGCTTCTCAAAGGAGCAGATTGCCAATTCCTGCCAAAGGGCTGATGGGAAATGAAATTAGTGAGTGACTAATTTGTTGACTCTTTTTCCTCCCTTCCTTGATTAAAAAAAAAGTCAAACAAAGGCTTTTCTGGAGATTGCTCAGTGTTATCTGATGTAACCCAACTGGGTATGCTAGAGCTTCTGCATAATCATCATTAAACAGAAGTAAGATGCTTCATCTTAAAAGGGATTACGAAAGTTATATTAATACTGAAAAATACATTCCCAGACATCATCCATGCATTATGAACATATCCTTTAAAACAGGCATAATTTGGAAGATAAGCACTTAATGAGAATTACAAATTCTATTTCTTTCATGAATTTTAGGTTATTTTTTACCTTAATTGAAGTCTGCAGTCAGGAATAGATCTTAACTCCTTTCAAGAGTTAAATTCAAAATTTTCTTGAAGTGCAATATACAGTATTCATTAGAACTACCCTACTGCCAACACTTCTCTGATGCTACCAGAAAATCTGAATTTACGTCTGTTAGAATAACTCAGAAATTAACAATTTCATTCAGTGCAGTCCTACTCCAAGAACTGACTACCCAGAAATTACAACCATTTTCTGTACCATATATTACTATATATAAGCAACCTTATCAATCTGAAAGTTCAAAAAAGCCCACCAGACAGAGTAGAGATCCAGGACTTGGCATACTCATACTACCAGTTTCAAAATGACTAGTGAGTCATTCCAGGTCTTTAGCTCTGTTTTTCCATCCTTCACAGTATTTTCACATGGGACACACTTCATGTCAGGAGTTCTATCTTGTAGTGCAAAATGGTCCCTTAAATTCATTTGGGATCCGGTTGCCATATGATTAACAGCAACAAAATGTACCAAGCTAAAAAGGAAGACTGATGTCTACAAGAAAACTCAGCAGCCCAAATACTGCCTTAAAAATCCTATCAGTTTCTATAGCATTATCAGGAAACAGTTAAGGTATCAATTGTAAAGGGGTGACACATGTAGGTCATTGCAATTAAAATACACCTAGATGTGCTGTTAATATTTCAGAAAATAATCCACTCCTTCTTCCCAAAGCAGTACAGTTAGAGTACTGGTAAGCAATGGTACAATCCCTTTTTTTTCCCCCTACTTAGTTAATCTAGTTTTAACACCCAGGGACCAGTTTTGTTAAGCAGTAAGGTACCATTTTTCACACTTTGTTCTATTTAACCATCAATCCCTTTAAGATTTCAACAGAATAGTTAATTTCAGCCTTATGCCTGCAGGCTATTAGCAAAGCAATTCCTTCTTCTGTGAAGCAGTACAAACTACTATAATAAAGGATAGTGTTGCCCCTAAAAAGATTAAAGATGAGAGTTCTACCTCATTGTGTTTGAGCATGGCCTTAGTGAACTTTGTCTATAAAAAGATGTGCTCATTTCAGCATCTCACATTTTTGCAGGAGGCACAGAGGAGTGATGAGAGAGGTGTCACTTACCCTCAAAGTCAGCTTGTGGTCCACATGAAGATCTGAGACACCATAAATGTGCAACATACCTTTGTCTTCATAGGCCACAGGCAGCAGTGGTGCAAAGAAGTTCTGGGCAAAATAATGGAGCAGTTTCCACTTACCACCATACTCTAAAAATGGTTAAAAAGAAGGGAGATTGAAACTGAATCCAACATTGCCTCAGCACACAATCCCTTCATGTGCTTTCTGGTCCTCCTATTACAACACAACATTCCTCTCCCCCCTTTTTCACCTCCTTCAAGTGCCAAGAATGACTGAAGGTACTCTTGCTTCCTTCCAGGCAAAGCTCTGCTCTAGAAAAGATCTAATGCTTTTTCAAGCTTTACTTTGAGCTTCACCAAAAGGTTACATTTTTTTATGCCTTGGTCCTATCATTGCTACATTGTCATTCATTTAAAGAAAGCCTTAAACACAAGTGGCAAAACTGACACAGTGTACAACACAAAACCAAGCAGCTGGAGCATCTGTGCTGTTGAGAATACAGACAAACACGCTGGCATTGCCACAACTACCACTACTATAAAGAGACAAGGTACTTACACAAAGCACACTCTTCCCCTTTATCAGTCCTCCTTTGAATTCTTCCTTTGAGTAACATCAATAGCAACAAAGACAATAATAAGTTCTTAAACCCAAGACAACTCTGAGCTTGGCAAAAAGAATTTGCCAAGATCTAGAGGCAACCCTTACTTCATGGGAGTTAGTATCCATGACAGACACATAACAAACAGTCCGTGTTGCCTCTTTAATGGAAAGCTGTACCTCATTACTTTTAATACTTTGAAAGTCTGCCATTAAACTGGGAAAGTCATCAAATGCTGCATCCCCTCCATAAAAAGCAATTTTGCTTTTTTTGCTTTTCAGCACTGCCACATTTGAAAGAGAAGTTGCATCCATTTCTTCTTCTATTAATATTTCATCTAGCACCCACTGTCTGCCTTTTAAGTTTGTTTTTGCTCAACCATTATCCAGTCATTGAAATGGCACTAAAAAGAAGTATCAAGTCAGCTGCACCATCTCATGAGGAAAGAAAGGTTAGATACTGGTTTCGTTCTTGTTTCTGGCTCTTTGTTTTATAAAACCAGTTTAAAGCAAACATATGCTGAAAAATATTTCCAGTGATATGTTTTTGTTGTAAAAAATTACCCTCTGAGTTTTGGTTCTTGTACAAAGCTCTTAGCACTTTCAAACATCTCCTACATCCAGAGTGATGTAGTCTTTAAAGCGTTGCTGTGGCTTTCCCAGGCTGACTTGAACATGCTCTGCCTGCACTCCACATAGACATGAATGAACTTTGTGAAGAATAAGTACATTAGCTCCAGGTTAGCACCTTACACATGACCTTTTTTCTCAGCAAGTTCACAACCAGCTAGCTTGGAGAACAGACAAGAAAAGATTGTATCTGCCTGGAAAACCCACACAAGACTGAACTGTGCTATGAGATCGGTCTGTTGTCAGCAAAACACCATTGGCACTCAAGTGAATTGTACTGAAACAAACCAAAGAGACAAGGCTGAAGGAAAACTTCATGAGAGGATGCTGAGTTTCTTCAAAACAGACAGCTGATAAACAGTTTTCCAGCCACTCTGCCCCCAGCCTGGGTTTGTTGTGGCCCAAGTACAGGACCCGGCACTTCCCCTTGTTGAACCTCATACCACTGGCCTTGGCCCACAGATCCACCTGTCCAGATCCCTCTGCAGAGCCTTACTACCACTCCCACGCAGCTTGGTGTTGTTTGCAAACTGTCTGAGGGTGCACTTGATCCCCTTGTTAAGATCCTTGATAAAGATATTAAACAGGACTGCCCCCAATACTGAGCACTGGGGAATCCCAGTACTGACCCACTGCCAGCTGAATGTAAATCCATTCACCACCACACTGGGCCCGGCCACCCAGCCAGTTTGCTTTTGCAGTGAACAGTGCAACCATCCGTACCATGAGCAGTTTCTCCAGGAGAATTTTGTGGGAAATGGTGTTAAAGGCTTTCCTAAAGTCTAGGCACACAACATCCACAGCCTTTCCCTCATCCACCAACTGGGTCACCTTGTCATAGAAGGAGATCAAGTTGGTCAAGCAGGACCTGCCTTTCATAAACCTGTGTTGCCTGGGTCTGATCCTCTGGTGGTATGAACAAAGCCACGTTCTGGCATTCTAAGGACAATTCCTGACAGAAATAATTGGTTTAAAGGACAAACCTACCAAAAACAGGGAGTGTTAACAAATTACTCTTCAGAATCATTAAGGTTGAGAAGACGGGAGATTTGGACTGGGGATGGATATGAAACAGAATAAACTGTGGGGCAGTGTCTGATCTAACAGACAAAAACAATGGGCCTTGGATGACAAACAGGCAGGGAGAGTCTAGAAGCAGTTGAAATCTCTAAAGCCCTCAACTGCTACAGGACTCCAAGGAGTTTCAATTGTAAATTAATTAAATTGTCAATGCAATAGATGTTGCTCACTGCAGACTCCAGACAGAGCCCACCATGAGCTCAGACAAGTTAACCAGCATCATCTGAGGTTTCAGTGCCTGTTGACTTGAATTTTTTCCTCAGCTTAATTTGCATGATGACAATCTAGGCTTCAACTGTCTTATATATGGAAATGAATAATGAAATTGATGTAGAGCAATTTCTGTTACTTAGTGTAATATAAAATTGTGTTTCTCTTTGAATGGGTTCTTCTCTCAATCTCTGCTGTGCCTTAATTTCCAACTGGATTACACAGCCACACTGCAGTGGTTACTGGAGGGAAAGAGAGGAGGTTTACTACCTAGGCAGCAGATACAGAGATCCTCAAAAACTGTACAGCTGAGAAGACTCTGAGAGAACTTAGCATTAAACTTCCAGTGGGAAACACAAACAAACAAAAACCTCAAGAACAAACAAAAGCAAACAAACCACATACTTTGCACTATTTCAAACCCCATTCTACTACTACGAAACCCATTGTTTTGAAATGTTTGAAAAATCATCAGTCTGTTTACCTCAGATCAGCTTTTAAGATTGGTATTTCCCTTCCCAAAAAACCTAGAGCCATTTTAAAGAACCAAAACTCAACTGGAAGTGTCTTCCAAAGACAACTTTTCCAGAAACAGGATCTTGATAATACAATTATCAAAGTAACTTCAGACAGCAAAGAAAACTGAAGCTGGCCAATTAAAAAAACATATTCTTCAGTTTATCTGTTATCTTGATTTCCATAAGACCAGAGCTACATTCCTTTATTTAAAAACAGGCAAGTTGCATATCAAATACACACACCACACCTCCAAAAAATGGACATAAAGAATCTGGAGATCAGGAAGCTATCATGAGAAACCTCTGGGCTTAACTTTCATGTTACAGACATGCATGTCCAAAGGCAACAGTCAAATTATTTAAAATAGCCCTGGGGTGGGTTTCTCCTTCTCCCACTACATTTAAACAAGTCCTTAAAAAGAAATTCAAGTTCCCCAATTTTTTCCTGACAATAACAAGGGGTTTGCACTCTCTGCGGTATTAAACTTCAGAACAGGAGACTACAATTAGGTTTGTAATGAGATCTCAGTACCCTTTTCTCTGACTTTCCTGTTGCTTTCTACACTGGTCATGGGAGTGAAAACAAACAGATCTCCCTGAAATTATTTTGAATTGATCACTTCACACCATTAAATGCAACCCGAGAAACGTGCTGCCAGTTCTTTCCACATGTCAGTCTCATGAAGTCAGATCAATTATTCTCCATAACAGCCTTTACCAGGGCTCACCAGGAGCTCTAAATATTGAACCTGCAACAAAAGCCTGTTCAAGGGAATCTCATGACAACCGAGTTGGGTACCCCAAGGTGACACTTGTCTGGGAGTCAGGTAAATTTCCATGTGTATCACAGCACTCCGCCAAAACACACTGCAGATATGCTAAAGAATCCAACCTGGCACAACTGGCTCCACAACTAGGTGCTAACAGTCAGAACCCAGTTTGTGATAAAGCTGTTTCGTTCTGAGCCGAAGGCAAAAGTACTATGATGCAAGTGTTGGGCAGTGTTTTCATTCGACCCCAAGCAAACATCTTAAAGGTAAAGGTTAAAAGGAGAAATATTTGCTACCTTCTTCCCTCCCCACCATGTGGAAACATTTCTGCTTTGTACCGGAAATTATGTAAACCCCTCCATGGCTCTCTGCAAAATAACAGATTTAAATAAAAGCACTCGTTGGTGATACTACTGTGCCATCTAACAAGATGCAGATACGTGTTTTTGAAGTGCAAATAAAACTAATTTCTCCGAAGTCTTGCATAATTTCAGCCATTAGCATTTCAAAATCCCTCTACCACACTGCCTAATTAAATGAATATTAAACCTTTCCTCATTCCACTGAGGGAATACAACAAAACAAAGGGACAGCTGTATCTCTGCTGAGCTTCTTTTCTCCAAACCAACTTCAACAACATATGAATAATTCAAGTATTTGATAAATTTTCCACAGTGATGTCAGCTCTGTACTCAAAAAGACATTTATGGTCTCCACGACCATTACATCTATCAATACACCTGTCTTTATAAAGGGACATTTTTCCAAGCATCATCTTCTCTTGAGGCACTTAAAACCTAAGAGCATCACTCATTGCTAGAATCATAAAAATGAACATTGTGATATTCCATTTCCTAATACAAGTCTAAAAAGTCCAAAAAGATGAGCATTATAGCTGGACCACTGCCTTGACATTTAAATAAATTAGCCTGTTTCTTCTACTCGTTTGTTTTCCTTTGTTGTTGCAGTTATTTTGCTTGGACTAATAAAGAAAAAAAAAAAAAAAAAAAAAAAAAAAAAAAAACAAACAAAAAAAAAACCACCACAAAAAGAGAGAAGGAGAAATATCTCCCAGAGAAAGAGGGGGAGGATGGTGTGGGCTAATTTTTTTCTCAAAGCCAGGCCAAATGGTATTTTATTCTAAGGATAGATCAAGAGCTTCACACTGGTAGTTTTTTCTAGTTTGCTCATATTTCTTCACACATGAAATGCTTAAAAAAAGATTTTCAAAACCAGAATATGTGAGAAGTAACTAAAATTGAACAAGAAGCTACTCAAGTCCTATATGGCTGCCACAGGACCTTTGCCCATTTCAAAATTACTTCTAAACAAGATGTTCAGAACATGAAACAGTCACTTTCCTCATACCACATATTCCTCATCCCTCCCCTACTTCTTACTGCCTAAGTCACTTAGCTCTTTACATGTCTGATTATCTTTGTGTTCTAAGAGAAAAAAAAAAAGATACCACGTGTAAATAGCATATTAGCAGAATAATTTAGTCACAAAGAGTGATTCACCTCATGTGACACCAAGTTAGGCACCAAATCCCAGCCAGTCATCTCCTATAAAGAGCTTCCCAGAAGCTATGCTGGGTGAGAGATATCATTTGAAGTTCTATGAAAATAAAATTCATCACGGAGAAGATAATTCATCCCAGTTATTAGACAGCTAAGGACACAAAGAATCACATTTGGAGACAACCATCTCTCCCTCAGTTAACTACAGAAGAATCCTAGATGCTCAGCCTTCACACCATAAATCCCATCCTGGAAAGCATTTCTAAAGGATTGGCAGAAATATGTTCAAAGTTTGTAAAGCTGCCCAAGAGACAGAGCAGAACCTTATTTCTTATTCTGATACTTCCAGATAAAGAAAACACAACTGATAGTTGGTGCTTTTTACCAGACTGTCACAAAACTTACCCAAGGAAGCCCATGAAGGAGCCTGCCAAATGTCATTGAGTTGCCAGTACAGAGCTCCCATTGTGTGTCCTTCTCCCTTGATTATTTCACTTTGACTAAACCGATAGAATTCAGTTTCTGTCTTGACACACTGAGCCTGCATCACCTTGGTCAACAGAGATAAAAAAATATTTTTGGTATATTGGATTTTACTTTCTTTCAAAACCTGTGAATATACTGATATATAACACAGACTTCACAGCAACAGCACATCATTTAAACCTAAGCCTTGAGGACTATCCACTTGCAATGCAGCGGGTCTCTGCTGAAAGGAAAGCTATTCCTAGCAGCTCCCAACAGCTTTAGAAGCAGTATCTTTCAAGAAACTCATAAGGGGCAGCTTACTGCCTTCCATACAGTGGAGATGGTCTTTGAAAGGCTAATGAAAGACAAGGAAACTAAAATGAAATTTAAAATAAATATTTTTTTACATTACTTTAAATAACCTGCACCAGAGTTGCAAAATGTCGTTAAGCTGCACTATGTTCAGTGTACATTACCTTGGTGTCTCAACCACTATGCTCTGAACTTACAACACATATTCTCACTCTTCAGCCAAAACTATGTACCAAGAGCAACCTTCTTCCACCTGCAGTCCCACTTCTTGTCTCCTTCCCCACCCCATCTAAAAAACACTTTTCAGAATTTTTCATTGGCCAAGTTCTCAATAGATGCTAAACAACTTGTCATGTTCTTCACAAAGTATATACTAAGCTGGGGAAGTAGAAAAAGGAATTCTTAAAATAAAGTTAAGTCTTTAGGACAGCTCAAAAGGCAAAAATATTCCTTCTGGTTAACCACTAAAGCAAGTTTACTTTCTTTATCCTTTTTGCTAGCCTTCTTTTGGAATTAAATTGTTTAACCTGTTAATAAGAACCTGACAGACTTGACTTTACAGAAACTCTCACAGTTTTTTGAGTTAGGACCTCACTGCAAAAGTTTTATCCATTTTCAATTTCACAGCATCATCTATCCTTGTTTACTTGTCAAGAGTGCCTGAAATTGTCAAGCTATTTTGCTTTTATATAAAACTTGCTGACAGCAGCTCTCAAACATTAAAAACACAGTGAGTGTGCAGTTATTTCCATCAAGAGTGTTTCTGAAATTCTTGAAACACAACAAAAATTGACAGCGCTTTAGATATGCCTAATAGCATTGAAAAGTTACTTAGCATCTTTTAAAAGCTGCATAGAAATCAAAAATAAAGAAACAAGCATGAGGCCATGGATGAAGAGCAAAATATAACCCTCTGATTTGAAAAAAAACCAAAATATATTCATATAGTCTCTAAAATATCTGTATGTGAGTCCACAACAGAATAAAAGCTAATAATAATCTATTTAATTGAGAATTACATTCTTGGGAAAAAAAGTCTTGTTTCAAAAGCTCGGGTGTTCCATGTGACAAAAATCAAAGCAGTGAGCCTATAAGGGCCACATGAAGAAAAAACACATCCACCTTGGAACAGAGAGTAACATGTAGCAGTGGGAATAATCTTGTACCATGGAAGCCCAGCACATCCCTGCATCCTCCAGCAGCTGCATGAGCCCAGCTGGGGAGAAGGACCAACGTAGCACACACTGACAGACTTTATTCCAGTTGAGCCAATTCCCAGAGTATTCCAGCCCTTCTCTGATGAAAATTTGAGTTTCTCTACAATAAAAGAGAGACAAGCTAGTTCCAAATTAAACTGGACTTTCCAATGCTTCAGTGTGGGAACTTTCTGTATGATGGAATGCTACCTAAGAGAACAGGCCCACTTCTAACCTCTGACAGAATCTAACAGAACAAGCAGTGACAGCTATTTCTGTTGAAGACATCACTGTTACCTGAGTGAGGTAAATCACATCTTTGAACTTCTTTACAGGATCTGTGCTCTGGGGAAGCTTGAAATGACGCCCAATCTCTTGAAGCATCTGAATATTGCCATCTTCGTGGTGCTGCCGATGCAAAGAAAAATTGCTTGTGTAGGACCAGTCCTCAGGGGAGGAAACCTTTCAAAAAACCATGAAAGTAAAGTATCAGAATAAAAAGGTAAAATGTACATTTGGTGACCATCAGGACAATGAGGAAAGGAAATCCATTATAGCCTACTGACATTATCCAAAACCTTCAAACTGGCAGCATATTTCTATAGTGGCTCATGCAGTCATGCAAGGATTTTGAATCACTAACACGCTTTGCTTACACTCCTTGTACAAACAAATGAAAACAGACATTGCTGCTGAACCCAGAAGAGCAACTTTTGGCTCAATGACATTTAACTTATTTGTCCGAAGGTTCAGTTTGGCCAAGGGACCCAGAGTTTTGCTTGCATTCACAGTAAATCAGAAACACCCTGGATCAATACGGAAGAATGTACTCTAGAAAAAACACATTTAGGCATAAATGTTACATAAGTCAGTAGGGCTATAAATTCTAACACTATGTATATATATTTTTTCAAAGCCTGTCTCTGATAACAAATGATCATAAACCAGCTTTTTTCAACTAAGGACAACAATGCAGCATAACTCATAAAGTTATTATTTCCAAGCTTTCATTGTAATTAGAATTTCTATACAATCTTTTTATTTAAATTTGTTTCTTTTTAGGCTGGTTTGAATAATTTTTATTGTTATTTATATGGATGAAAGTTCTGATTATGCCTCAGATAATACACTTTGCCCAGCAAATTGAAAGGAGCATTCTGAACTCCTTTTGGTTGCATGCATGAATATCAACATCTCCCCCTGGACAAATGGACAAACAGCATGATATGTCTCCATTCCAAAGAAATAAATAAGATAGAACATATAGTATCTAAATTTAGCAATAGACAAACCCAAATCCTCTTATATGAAATACATTAAGAAACAGATTATTTAAATGAAAGAAACTGGTAACATTTACAAAAGTCAAGACATTTTAAACTCCAGCTTTATTCAGCTTTTGTCATGTTTCTTCTCTTTCTCAAACACATGTCCAAAGACACCACAAAAGTAAACAGATGTTAATCAATCACTACTAAGCTATACATTAAATAGAATTAATACTAAAAATACAGTTTCACAGTAGTCTCTCATCCAAACCAGGTTCCTCTTGCAACATCAAGGTAAGTATATTGAACACTGATGAGGGAAACAGTAGAATTTCATCCCCTTCCTCCACACCAGCACACACCTCTATCCCACTTGTGCCATACTGTTGCCTGAAAAGGCTAGCCCAAAACCTGAGAATAGTCAGGAGTAAGGGAATAAAAGGTGGGTATTTATTCAAAAGGCCTTCAAAGGTACATTTAGGGCAGACAAAGCCCCCCAGGGGCATCACCCAAAATGGACAAGTCACGAGTTCTCCACACCTTTATAGGTTTGGTCCGTTTGCATATCAGCATAAATTCACCAATTAAAACTTTGCAATTTCCCCCTAGCTCCCTTAGCTTGCTCCCCCCACCCCCCACCCTTTTAGAAGCTTGGGCTTGGGCAGTCTAAGTGTCCTTGAAGAGTAAGTCCAGAGAGGCACTGTTATGTCTCTAGAGAAAGCATACATGCCAGGCAATACAGAATTTGAAAAATATAAGGGTTAAAACCTAAGGCAACAATACCACATCTAACTACACATTACCACAGTTCAGATGCTGTAGTTTGCTGGGAAGACACTCACTGCCCTCACTAAGTGAGAGCAAAGGGGACAGTAAGGTGTGGAAACCCAGCCTTACCTTTTCAATTGTACTGAAGGAAGGCCAGGACTGAAATCCATATTCTGAAGCAAAACGAGTTTTAGGATACATTGTCCAGTTCCAGCAGTCATTGTTGTAGTCATAAAAGTGAGTGTCACCATAATGGGTATCATAAGGATCCTGGGAGAGCCAACCTTCTTTAACCGACTGCAAGCCATTGGTCGGGCTGGATGCAACAAAAGGACGACTCTTATCTTCCTGGGATTTAAAAAAAATAAAAACAAAAACACAACCCCCCCACAAAGTGATTGGCTTTTATCATCTGAATACACAGACCATTTTTTGAAAAGGCAGGGTGGGGGGCAGGGAGAACATGCCTTTTCCAAATTTCTGAGTCACTACCTAGGAAACACTCCCTTTTGTGTCCTAACATTCATCATCTTTACGTGCTTAATTAGCTTCTTACTTATGTTCTTGGAGGACAGCTAGGCATGATACTGCTTGCTCTGCTGTTCTGAGGGATTCTCTCTTCACATCAAGAGATTTTCTATCTTTATGTGCCTCTAAATTCTTAATGAAGGCTATTTAAAGTGTGCCTCGTGAAATATACACTCAAGGAACATTAATATTTGAGTGCTGTGACTTTTTTATGGAAAATTATTACTTTTGCAGTGTTTTTGCAGGAACAAGACCATGATTTTGCCCTTTCTTATTAAACAGTCACCTAAATTTAGTCCTAACAAATCCAAGGTGTTCTGCTTTTAACGCTTGCATGGTATCATTACAGGTTATTGTCATTTTAGCTGGCTCTGCATGTTAAGATAGATGAGACTACAAGAAAGATTACATTTCAAATTGTTCAGAGCTGCCTTTATTTATAGCCTCAGTAGACTTAGAATACTAAATCTTTTAATAGTCCCCTACAAAGTACTGAAGGAATGTTTTTGCAGGTATAATTCATTTAACACCCTACTTGTAGTAAGACAGAGGCCTGAGTTAGTTACCAGCCACAAGTCCAGCAACTGGCTCCAACACAGCAATGCACTCAGACGTGTGCTTCATTTTCAGAAATAGTCCTGTTTCCCCATCTTCTTTATTTTTTTCTTGATATGAGTAATTAATAATTAACTGAAACAATTTACTGCAGGATATCCTGGATTCCCTGAAGTCTTTAGCTCAAAGTTAGAAGTCTTTTCAAGTTATACAGTCCAGTACTACTAGTAATTACAGGTTTCCTCAGCTGGCTTGTACTACACAGGACCTGAAGTTATTTCTCTGTATGGTCCTTTTTGGCACTGAAAATAGTTATTCTATGGATTTAAAATAAAAGTGGGTCCATCTTGGATGGCAATGCTGCACAAGTGAACTGTAACTAAAACACAGTATAAGCCAGAACACCTCACTTTGTTGCATACACACTGGTCAACCAACTCCAGTAGCTAATCACACAAACACCACAGCATACCTTTACAAACAGCTCAGTATAGAAATCTAGAATCTCCTCTTATAAGAGGAGAAATAAAACTACAAAAGCTGTGCAAAATGGGTAGTGCCAAATCACAGTGGACTTTATCAAGGATTCCAGGTGCTGGTGGACTGCTTACTCACAGTTTAAGTTTTATTTTAAAGTATTTGATTTTGCCTTCATATACTGTAGAATACCATTATTTTGTTTTTTCAAAAACAATCAATATAATGAATACACAACATGAGTTCAATGTTTAGCACCACTTTTGCTCTAACTGCTTAGAACAAGAAACATTCAGTCACACACTGAAGAAGTAACATCTTTATAGATTTCTTCAGCTGCTATTAAAAGACCTGAGGGCTGTTAAAGGCTTTTTTCACAGTATTTTTCAACAAAATCAGGATAAAGGAAATCTGATCATCTAGATTCACTGGAAGTGAAGGCATTTGTGGACATACTAAAAACACAAAGGAAAAAAGAAGGAAGATCCACTACATTTCCAGATCTTTCTTTACATATCACAAAATGTTAAAGACAAGTCATTTAAAAATTTTTTTTACTTTGAGAATAACTCAAGTTTAGAGAGTCATTTAGAAGAGCTTGGAAAGAGCAATTTCTCAACATGCTCTTTTTCAAAAGAGCATGCTTTTTTCTCAAAGAGATTAAAAAAACCAAAGGAAATTCCAACTTTCTCAAACATTAAAACCTTTTGCCAAGCCGTATCCCCCTAGAGTTTCTTGAGATCACTTACACTAAGAACTATTTCTCGTATGTTCTTCACATAAAGCGTCACATAGTCTTTGATATAGACTCCTATGTCAGAAGAAGGTATGGAGAACCAGTTGCTTGCAATTGCTGCTTCATTTTCATTGTTGCCACTCCACAGAATAATTGATGGGTGTGATTTTAAACGTCGTACCTGAAATATAACTTACAGTTTCAGAAACCAGGCAAAATTACTTACCCTATTTTTTTTTAAATCACTTTATTACTACTTGAATTACAAGTCCACATGCATATTCTAGATGCTGAGCTTACAATTCCCATTTTTCACCACACAGTTCACTATTCCCTCAGCCTGCCACCAGGCTCCAACTCTTGTAATATACAGATTTAGAAGGGCAAACTTCTAATATGCTGACATATGTCTGCCTTATGCACATGTGTTCCTCCATCCACATTTACTCAGCCATATCTGAAGGGTAAATTTTGTGCACTCTGCTTGACTGACTACTCCTGCAAGTGGTTGGAGGAGTTCAAGAGGATTTAGCAAGGTTACATTTTGTGTCTACTACAGAAAGGTACACTAGCAAACATTATCAAACAGTAATTTTTGGAAAGCTGACTTACACAGTCAATCCATCAAAATCAGGTAATGGGAAATAAAGCTTTGACACATGGACAAAATACCTGATGAGAAACTTCTGCTCTTACGGATTCTAAATAATTCTGGTCAGTTGGATATAGCGCACATGCAAACATAAAATCCTGCCAAATCTACAAGGAAAAGGAAAGAGTGAAAAAAAACCTGTCAGCAAATTATTTTACATACTTGAAAAATATGTGACTATTGGGATGCATAATCCTTTCTTCAGACAGAAAACAAATCACATTCACCACGGGGTTCAGTATGTACATACTCCACTGTGGTTATCCTCAATATCAGGATTACAAAATATTTACTCTTATGAATCAGATCTACATTGAGGAGTGGAATACTTCTCAGTAGATGGGGTTCAGTAAGTTTCTATGAAATAATTAGCAATGTAAGCATGGGACAATTTGCAGCTGAACAGAGTAACTTTGAATTTATTTAGTATTTTACAGGTGTAATACCAAATCCCCATTATTTAATGAAAAGACAGTAATTCTCTTCATGTGGTATTGAGCACACTTTACTGGTATTAAAGTGTACTTGTTAAGAAAGCATTTCCATACAAAATGATCTTAAAAATAGCAAATCTTACCCAGTAAGAGGGGCAGAAACAAACCAGATCCTCTAAAAATTGAGTGATCTTTCTTTTCAAAGAAAGAACAAGTAGCTACTACTAGAGAACAGCAAGCCTTTCAATTCAACAATAAACTCCATTTGTACCTTGTAAGGAGAATTACAAGAGGGGAAGGGAAGAAGCCCAATGAGATAGGTAAGATTTCTTGTTTACCTGTTCTGTTTTTAAATTGCTGTAACTTTGAGACTCCTTCTAGTCTATCTCAAATGGTAATGAAAAGACCTCTAGAAGGAGTATGTTAACCCACAGAAGTTTATAGGAGACTACACTTTTCTGAACACCATGCTACATAGAGAGAGACAGACCAGCTCCTCATACAATTGCATTTTCATTGCAGTGAGAATTTGCTTTTCCATGGCTCTTTTCAGCATACATTCCCTAAGAAAACTGAAGATAGAGAATAGGACAGTGGGGGATAATGGAACCATTAATAATTGTTACAATCCTAACACTGTACAAAAAAAGCAAAGCTATTGCTGCAGAATCACTCATAATCCTTTAGTGACTGTGGAGTCAAAACTCTCTATTGAAAGACAATTTCTCTCACTATTTCTTTCCCTCAGTGAGCTATCACTGGTTTTCCTTAAGCACAGTTTGACTCCAACACACTTTTAAGCCTTTGCAAGACCATCAGAAGAAACAAAACCAAAAACCTTCATCACCACCCCCTCCAGAAGAAGGGTCTGATTTTCTGCATTTACTTGCTATTTTGGCTGTTAAACAGAATCTAAATCTTGCACTGAGCACTGTACAGGCACAGATCTAACTGGCCTACTTAAGGTGCCTACAGTCAAAAATTAAAGAACTGTAAGTGCTCAGAAGCCTTGAAAATCAGGACACTCATTCAGATGACTAAAATAGATGTAACTTTTCTTTTTGTAAGCACACACAAAGTAGCAAGGTATGAGTTCCTGAGTTCTGTTTCCCTGGTTTTTATGGTGTACAGTAAGACCAAATAGACTTCTTGGGATTTTTAATACCAGATGCAACTGGGCCTTCATTCATCTAGTCACTACTTCATCAAAACTTATTAATATGTGCCTCCAAGCACATATAATCAAAGGTACTCATCTAGGATTAGTGATTGCAGCAGATGTTCACCTTACAGCTACATTTATATTCAATTATAGCTTGTCCAAAATGGCCCTTTGGATAAGGCCTTCCATGTTTAACTTCAGGCCAATGAAAAGTTTGAATGAAAACCACCCAAACCTTTTCAACTACTGCTAAAAGAAGAAAATACTTTCAAAAGAAATAAAATCAGTTTCCGCAACTGAGAAATGCATGGCCACATTCTATCTAATGGCTACTTTATACTATAAGGTCTACAAAATATCACTTTCAGATTCAAGACAGCCTTTGTAATCAGAAACTATTCAAATTAAAAAGAAATTTAAAAGACCCAACCAACAACCAAAAAATGACATTGATCAGACTGCTTGCATTGATACCCTACAACATCCTAGGAAAGATGGTTAGAACTTAGGTATTAATTGTCTCACTTTGTTCATTTAAAGTGGATTTTCATTTACAAGTTCTTTTCAGATTTCAAATAAGTGTTCTGTGTTTATTGTTTTTACCATTATTCCTATTTCATCACAAATATCGTAAAATTCATCTTGTTCATATACTCCTCCTCCCCAAACCCGAAGTGCATTCATGTTAGCATCTGCTGCAGACTTCAAGAGTAGCCTTAGTCTGTCAAATACAAAAAGGAGATATACAAGTTTTGTGAAACTGTATAACTTAGGAGCTTCTAAGATTATACAAAAAACAAAGAAATGAACACCCGTACCCAAAAAAAAAAACTCCAACCCAAACCTAAATCATTAGCAAGCACTCTAAGACTTATAACTCCAAAAGAAAGTATCAAAAGACTATGGTTTCTAAACCTGCATGTCTGGACAGAGCTTTCAAAAAGCAATTTTTTGTGCAGAAAAAGTTGCCTGATCCTCTTAGCACTTAAAAAATAGATGGAGTGACACATGTGAGTAAGTGCTTTTACAGAAGTACCGGCAGGACCAGATTTAGAAATACTATATTTTATTAATCATGTTATTCTCTTCTCCTCTGATATTACTTGCTTTTTATGTCAATCACTTGAATTCAAATTCTCTTTTAAACACAATCAGAAATGTATATTCTCTCCCTGAGTTCCACAATGCATAATGAGAATGGGGGAGTGAGAGGGTGAGCAGAAAGACTGAGACTCTGAATCTCATTCTAAGGGTTTCAGGCTCGACTCATTTTTCCTTAAATCACACTGGAGCCTCTAAATTGCATGTGAATGCACACTGCAGCATGCCCTGTTTCCCTCATTCCCCAGTGATCCAGAGCAAAGCTTAGTCAAAGTACAGTATAGCCTCCATCCCTCCTGCATCTCTGGGGTGCTGTGCCACTGAAATCCAAGTAGCCTGGACAAGATGGGAAAAGGGGAAAGAGGCTACTATGCATTTATGTATCCCTGCATAACACGGGCTAGGACATGGATGAAGTGCATGTCCTCTGAGTGCTAATGGATGTGTCCAAGCAGTGGGGTCAAACAGCCTAAGGATCATCCCTAAAAATAACCTGTGTACTGCAAACAATCACCTTCCCACCAGTACTTGCACTTAGTGCCTTGAACACCATTCAAATCTGTTCATGTCAATTAAGCCCTAATTCCAAAGTCTCCAATCCACAACAATTAGTGTCTCACCTCAAAAGGAGTTTTACCCACTAAAGCCAACCTTTGATAAAGAGTGTACAGAGAATGAGGAGGAGGAAAACATCATCCTTCATCCTTACAGAACATCAAATGTGGCTTACGTGTCATAGGTCACTCTGTCCTGGAAAGAATCTGCTGGAATCCAGTTTGAGCCCTTAATAAAAATGGGTCGGCCATTGATTCTGAAGTAGAAACTCAGACCTGGTGAGCCAGGAATAGGCTCTTGAACAAGTTCTACTGTCCGAAAATAAACCTGTGAAGACATGAAACTTGGATTTAAAGCGGACAAAAATGAATTAAAATGAAATAAATAAAGAAAACCATTACAAAAGGGATTGAACTGAACAATTACAGCTTTGAATTTGTCAAGGAGTCAAAAGACATGGTCTCATCTCTAAATTCCTGCTTGCTTAAAACACACTGTAACGGGACTAGAAAGAATTCTTTCAATAAATGCATTCACTTTTTATAGTTGCTGTGATATTAAGACAGAGTGAGAGAAAGCATGAGCAAATGGTTGTGCATGTGCACACAAGTATGTAAGAGACAGATGCAGTTTGATTGTTTCAGAATTCAGTCAAAAGTCCAGCTGAAGACCACTAAGAGGAATACAGTGGTTGCACCAGATCAAAGACACCATTAAATCTGCAATTTTCTCCTCCCAGGAAACTGCAGCAGCTCAGTTTTAAGTCTTGTCCCTGAATGCTTAGTGTCAGATTCCTGTAGAAAAAGCAAAATCTTCTCCTTTTACTGCTCTGAAATGATACCTTTTTAACAGGTCTAGCAATTAAAGAGAAAAAAATATGCATGCAGACACAAATGCCAGTTTGCAAGTGGGGGGGCCTCTGGCTACCACAGTTGTGTTGTAACAGCATGATCAGCAATAACGTTTCAGAGAGACCAGTTCAGCTAAATAACCAATAACTCTGTATAAAGTATTACAGATCATTCCAGATAAAAGCATATCTCAAGCCAAAGCCAAAGTTTCACAGCTGCTCTTTGAGCCTAACATACGGCATTGTGTACTACAGATACTGGAACACAAAAACATTGCTTCTTCCTGTCGCAGGTGAAATAAAAGTTCTCAGGAAATAATTCCAGACTTTTTCTGGGACTTTACTTCAATCACAGCAACAATGCTGGGGTATGTGATTGCACTGACATAAAGAGCCAATTCTACAATCATGAGGGAGCAGTCAGTTCACTGCAATAGCACTTTGCACTGACCCCATATCTGTACGGTGCCTTTCCCACCTGCCACAGGGCAGATGTGGAGCAGCCATGCCATCTCCTGCACACCTCCAAAGCATTACAGGAAACAGCTCTTTCAGGGAGACTTGAAACTTCTTTTTCTCCCACACCCTTGTTCCAGTTCAACTTGTCTAAAGCCAGAAAGAAAACTCTTCTTCTTTCTAGTTGCTCATTATCATAGGGAGGTAATTGGGAAATTAAACGAAGTGAAGGAAATCTAATAGCAAAATTCAAATAGTTTAAACAGGTTTGGGTCAGGAGGGCAGGAACCTCATTTTTTCTAGACTACCCCTAAGATAGCAACCACTCTTCCCTCAGATGACTACTCGCTTTACCTTTTCAAAAGGTCAGCTTGTAGAGAACAGCCTGTTCTCTCTCTGCCACAAGCTGTAGTTGAGGCAAGCATCTGTCAGAAAACAGGCTAAAATTAACCTAGTTAAGCACAGTTAACAGCACTAGTTAAGAGATATGCCTGTCTTTAAGACAAAATGCAATTCTTTATTTCATGCACCAGGCAAGGCTGGAGTGCAAAAGGGGCATGACTAATCCCACTATGAGACTGCATTTTCTGAATTTTCAGCTTACCAAAAATCAGAAAACTGTTTCTAGTGTTAGAGAAGAAAAAGAAAATCACCACTTTTTGCTTCCTCTTTGGTGCTTCTAAGTTAACCGGACAATTATTATCCAAATTCCTGGATAGAGACAATGCATGTGACAAATTAGACGCATGAGTGGAGGTCGCAGATCACTGACCTCAACCTAAACCTCTGCATCATGGTAGTGACCATTCCTAGAATTTTGCAGATTTATTTTAATATGGGAAGTTGAATTAAAAAAAATAACCAACATTACATACAACTTTCACCATTACCCTAACTATTGAAGATTACAAAAGAAAAAATACATTATGAGTACTACACTAGTGAAAAAGTTCTGACCTTCCTCCATTGAACTTGGAGATAAACCCCTCACTCTCCACTGTGGCTTCTTTTTTATGGCACTAAGTGGAATGGGACTTGTAGTTGAGGCTGCCAAAGTATTTGGGATGTCATCTTAATGGATGTCATCAGGCAGGTTGTGACTGTCTCAGAGAGCATTTGTAATGAAGTATTTATATTACTAACAGGAGTGATGTGATATTGCTTTATTCATGCTCCAGTGCAACTGATGCAACTGGCCAAACCCAAGGCAATCTGAGAGGTGGAAACACTCAGCCAGGACCACCCATACAGCAGGAGCAAGAGGAAAAACTCCTTAGCCTCAGCTCACATCTCCAGGCCTTCAAGGTTTGGTGTAACTTCATTGCTCCCCAGGGGACCATCCGGTAACAGCACATCCTCCTGTTCCTAATACAGCTTCCTTGTGCCTTGTGGGGTAAAAGAAGGGCAGGGGGACACAACCAGCATCTGGCATGCTTGGCTACATGCCTTTCTGGCTCCTGAGACCTTGGCCACCTTGAAATCTGACTGATAGAGCTTCCTGCCTGAGGGCTACACATTTCTCCAGTCTCAGAGCACACATGAGACCCTCTCTAGCCACCACAGGCCAATCAGCCAGTTCTGTGCATAATTATGAAACAGATACCTGTCTTTTTAAGTCACATACAAAGGCTTGGTACACACTTAAGTGACCTGTGGATCACATTTGGCATTCCCATATTTAGCAGTAGGAAAAGCAATAGGGATGAAGATGCCTAGAGCTGAAATAAGATCACAGAACACCCCAGTGACCTAACAAATTAGCACACAGCATGAAAGCAGTGTGAAAACTACAAAGCCAGAAGGAAAGACTTCTGGAAGTCATGCTAAAAGGCCTGGGGGGAAAAGAGGGTGTAGAGGGATGGAGGGAAAGACAGCTAGAGGCCAAGATCTTGAAAGTACTAAAACAGCCTTATGAAACAAAAAACTCTGAGTACAGTGCTGGAGAAATAAGCACACAGAAAGATGGCAAAATAGAACTGAAAAGCAAACAAATGCCTCACGGGGCAACAAAAGAGGTAATAAGTTCCTTGACATAGGAATGGCAAGAAGAAAAGCAACTTATCAACAGCAAACAGGACCCTCCATCAAGAAAACCTATTTCACTCTGAGATATTACTTTGTTTCATATTATCCTGAGAAAAAAACCTCTGAATTAAATATACTGAAATGGAAAACCAAACCAAAACCAAACCAAATCCCATCCTGGATAGTGGCTTTCATTATGTTTTGGTTTTCTGCTACTCTGAACAGGAATGAGTAAGTACTTCTCTCAGCCAAAGAGATTGCCAGCACAGCTGGCTAGAGCTCTATAGAGCTCCTGCAAGTACATACTGGAAGGCCACACAGAAATATTCCCAAATGATTAGTTAATGTTTTGAAGACTATGCTAACATGTCAGAATCCAGAAAGTAGTACAAGCAAAGAGTAGCCAAATCTGACATAAGATCACACTGTGTTTTCTCACATGTACAGTTCTCATCCTTCAGTTTTCTCCTGTTCAAAGTTAAGTAGACACTCATATGGACACACACCATTTGTGAAATGTCTCAACACTAGTTTTTTCTGGGGGGAAAAGAAAAAGTGTGGGAGTAGGAAATTTATTCCTTCTGAATACAGTCAGTACAACATGGACAACAGAACTGACAACAAAACAACTTTCAGGAACATTAATCCCTGATTTTATCTCCTGAACTACCCAAAGTTCTTATTAAGCTATATGAATGTTGCTATTCAGTCCTGCTGACATGTGAGAAAATTATGCCACAACATGAAAAACTGCCTACAGAGCCTTTTTCCACTCATACAGCTCTGGGTGGGGGTGATGGTGTGTGTGAGTATCTGTCAGAATCTAAGACAGAGATTCACAAAACACAGAAAGGAAGACCAAACTTCACACTATAAAGTTTTAAAGGCTTCATATGCTGGTTAATTTACAATGCCCACTATGTGGTGCATTTGGGTTTTTTTTCCTTCTTTTTCCTTAAGAAAAAAAAAGAAGAGGCTTCTGTTGCAGACCATGAAGTCTCCAAGATCATATGCCACAGAGCTCTATGAAATATTCTGACACAACCACCCAAATGTAACTGCTTAGCTTTCCTATCATTGTGCAGTTTTCACACAGTAACAACAGAATTTTCCTTTTTACAGGCTTTATAGCTGTATTTCCTGTAACCAGTTTTTCCAAGCATAATACACTGTGTTTACTTCGTGTGGGTTTTTTAATTGTTTCACAATTAGAACAGTAATAACAGCAAAGAACTATTATGATTATGACTTCATAATCAAACTAAGGGCTAGTCCTATAAAGACTAGGACACCAGAAGCTATTTCTTTTTCATAGGGTTTTTTCACATGAACAAGTGTTACAGCAAATAGCAAATAGCAGTTTAGATGCCTGGTGAGCAGACTGATTTTTACTGAAGCAATGCACACCAGAAACACCTCATAAATGCATACATTTAAGTGGTTGTTTCCACATATTGATGGCATAAGGAGCCCAGTTTAATCTGTATGATTTTTCCTTATACTGGACAATTGGAAATTACCTCTTCTAGGCTTCTTTGTAAAACCAAACAGATAATTAAACAGTGTGTCAGTGGAATCCCTACATAAAAATCCCTGAATATTACTTTCATGATCATATTTAAGATGCTACCTCTTCTTAAGCCTGGAGCACATCTATCACATTCTAATAAAGGAATGTATATTAGGATTTTAGGAATGTGTCTATCCCACAAGTTTTATAAAAACTGAATTAGCAAGAAAAATCTCAGTAATAAACCTTTGCAAACTCTATAGAAATCTAAAAGGGTTTTTCAGTGTGTGATACAAAACCGAAGCATGGTATATCAAGTTTAGAAGTGGGGTTATTTCAATAAGCTACAAAACTTAAGAAGTAAATATCTTTTCCCTTCTCAGGTTTCCAGCTAAGTGTAAGCTGTCTTGCAGTCTGAATATCAGTAAAAGTATCCATACAAGCTAAGACTAAGTAAAAGCATCCATACAAGCTAAAACTACCAAAAAACAGATAGCCATACATTGTGACATTAAAAAACCTTGTTTCTCATTAGCATTTTCAAAATATTTGAGATGAACAGATGTCCCAACAGTAACAGAGTAATTAAGCTGAAGGGCTCACCTTTGACAATTTCTCAATCTGGCATCCTGCCTCCATGATGAAAGTTGTTGTCATGTTGTATCCAGTTTGCTTCCCATGTCCATTTGGCCACCAAGCCTCCACTGCAGAACTCTTGAACACACAAGGGAGAAAGTCAGAGCAACATGTATAAAAAGAGGTATAAAATGCACCTGAGGGCTCAGATATCTTTATATGAATTACCACAAGTCTAGTGAGTTTTTCTGCTTCAGGTGAGATACATTAACTGGGATGTCTCCAGCTGCAGCCAAAAGTGCTGAGGTGAAAATCATTTAAAGAGAGAAGTATGATTTCTTCTGCTAAAGTCCAGGCTATCACTCCACTTTGTGTCAACAACAGGCCATGAGCACACCTGGCCATGCATGCACGTGTTTAGCTGCTCTTCCTCAGCTGAGGTACACAGACACACTACTCCTCCAATCCCCAAATAGCTGTGTCAGGAGCAGCCATTGTTCACTAACCTCTGCCTCTCACTGATCCTTTCAACTATCACATGCAACATTCAGTGTACAGCAGTGACACTTTTCAACTATGACTTTGGTAATACGTGGCCACACTGACTGCTTCACTTATGCCAAGCTTTTAAGTCAAATTCTAAGTTTCACTCTTCCAGTGTTATTTTGTTTTTTCTCTTTGTGCTTCCTAACGATGAGTACTGCATAATTTTTACAGACATAAAATACAATTTCTAAGATGACAGAATATTTATCTTCACTCTAGCAGCCTACTTCTGCTGCTCAATCCTGTTGCCAGCATTTGCCAGTTGAGTGCACCACATAAAAATCGTGGAAAGAAAGCAGTAATGCATGCAACCAAACAATGGAGGGGATCAGCACTGAACAGTCATGCAAGGAGTGCCTCAATCTTTTCAAACAAATCAAGGCTGGAAAGCAGCCCAACAATATGTTTTGCTGTAGCTATACTTGGACACTATCACGAATATATCTTTCAGCTTCCCTGTTGCAGAATTATCATAACTGCTTGTGCGGAAGTACCGATCTCTACACTGCATGGATACAAATGGAAGCACAGACTCAGCGAGCGCCTCAACAACAAGGGAGTGTTCGCAGCTGCCTGGAACGACTGGAGTCTCATTGGCCACGAATGATGTCATCCCTGGGCTCACCACTAGCTGATAAGCAAAATGCTGTCATGTTGGCAACACAGCACTTTGCGTGGCAACTGCAGGAACACTGATACACATCTCGGCCATACGCACCACTCAAACACTTACGGACTCCACAGCATAATCTGCAATAAGCTCTCAACCAGAAATAAATTTCTGAGGACTCAGTATTTAACATGCACCACACAAGTCTGTGTACAGAATAGGGCCCCCTTAGCTTCATCAATACTTAAGAACAATTTCAGGGCTTCTCGTAAAATCAGCTGATGTGAATTCACGCAGCAAAGCCTTTTGTGCACAAAGAATAATGAAACACTGCTGCCTCTGCTTTGAAGGAAGTGCTTTCTCACAAACTTGCAGTCACACTACACCAACAGATTTCTTCTGAGGTTGGGGGTGGGACAACTAAATGAGCAAAAATAATTTTTTCAGTTTCACTTTGCAGTGCATGCTTAGTGTAATCCACTAAAAGGCTAAATACAGACTAATGGTTGTTTTTAAATGAATCTGGGTATTTGTCATTGCTCATATAACTTGCATGTCAGTTGACAACAGTAGCAAAAATTGTATGTTTCTATGCTTCTGTGTCAAAATAAAACAAAGCACGTAAGTATGCAAGTCACTGAGTGTGCATACCAGAACATAAACACCCTGCTTGCTTCCTCTCCACTCAAACAACTGACAAGTGAACTCAAGGACACACACACAATGCAGGCAAACCGGGAAAACAAATACAGATTTACACAGCAATACAGCGCCAGTAAAATGTAGAAAGGCTTGAAGGCAGACCCTCAAATATTATTAACTGCCATTATTGTCAGAAGCCCCAAATTCCTGCTCCCAGCACATCACCCACCCACAAACGTGTGTCCTGTGGCAGTGAAGCTTCCATGGAGAACTCCACCAGGTGTGGCTCCTGTTGCACCTGCCTGGGTCTCATTTTCCAAATGAGTTCTCTCCTCAGTAGAGCACCATTTTGCCACTCAAAAATTCCTCCTGAGATCTGTCTAGCCAAAGGACTACAAACCAATGTAAAGAAGTATTACTCCACAAATCTTCTTTTGCTTTTATTTACCTGCAAGTGTTATGTTACTGAGAGGTCTGAGGAATATTTCCTCTCTCTCCTGGGAGAACCATGCATATTGTACTTTATTTTAGTCCCAATCGGCCCAGTAAACAGTAGCATGTGAGATACCTGCTGCCAGTGAAGTGACACAGGGTATCGAAAGGTTATCTACCTAAATAACTCAAAAAAGCTCATTTAACAGTGGCCAGTAATGATGTGATCTTTTTTTAAGGTTTCATGACCTTTTTGACACTGAGCTACACAGCTCCACAGACATCAGTTTTTAGAAAGGAAAAGATCTGTTCTCCTTACCCTGTAAGGGGTACAGAACTATTGTTAAAAGTCAGTAACACAGTAAGGAATGGGAGGGAGGCCTAAAACTGGTGTGGAGTCAGAAAGTGACAGTGGAAACCAGGGGAAACATTTGCTGACTAGCTTTCCACACACACCTCCTTACCTTGTTGATGTTTACAATCAGCACAATGCTGCCTTCTCCAGGTTGAAGCTTCACACTGAATGTCTGCTGCGTTTGTAATTTGGGAATGTTCACAGTCACAAGACCTGCAACTGGCTTGGAGCTGACTACATCAAAAACAGACTCAATTTCAAGACACCACTGCTGAGAACTCTTTACTAAGTGAAGGTGGAGAAAGAAATGGGAAATTAAGACTTAATGTTTATATACCTATTACTTAACATGATCTCTCAGTAAAAAAAAAATTCAAACACTTAAGATTAAATTTAACAAATTTCACGCTGTGTTTGAACCAGACCTACATGATTAATCTGCTTATTTAGTGCATTTGACATCTTTGTCAAACAGAAGAGAATAATGCAATATGATTCATGTTTCTTAACTCTCTTTTTTTCTTTAATCTGAAAGCTGTCCAGGCTTTTTTTTTCAGAGTTCTGTACAAAAGTCAGAGACCTTGACACCGGCCACTTCATCAGGAAGGAATTTTTTCCCACCAACTCCCATAGACATTGTATTTGCTTTTAGTCAGCACTCATATGAACATGGTACTCTTTGGGAAAGATTGTAATCTCAAGCCAGTACAATCACTTTTGTCAATGAAACAAAAACAGTATTAACAGAAAACGAGCTGAATTCATCCCAGAGTCACTGGACAAAATGAATGGAGCTACGCTGGGGATGAATTGGGCCCACTGTGTCTAGACTTGATGAGCTATCTTTATGTTCCCTTCTCCCACCAATGTGTGGTGGAGGAAACAAGTTAATTACTTTCCTGAGATCTCTCTGAATTTACCTCAGAGGGTCCTCTCTTTTACAGAACTTACTGAATAAGGCAAGCCAGGGTCAAGGGTACTCAAGATCTACGTGTAAATTTCCCATTAGCTTCAGCAATTGAATTGCCTAGCTACTAACTTAGCCTGGCTAATTGTATACTTCAGATATTACAGATTAACACATAAGCACAAAGCAAATAAAACAGAAAACAAGGAAAACTAGAACTAAGATGCATTTTGTATACCCAGACTAGTAATAATGTACTTTCCCTTTTCATTTATATACTCTACCTCTAGCTCTCCTTCCTCTATGAGAGAAAGAGAGCTCACTCCAAAAAACAAAGAATTACATACAGCCCTGGTGTGATTTTCACCATCTTTTGTAGAACGAAGAGCAATGAGTTCCCAAGTTTATATTACACCCAGCATTACCTAGTGAAGACCAATTTTCTGAAATGTTGAAAGGGTGAAAAAAATATCCACCCTACAAGGGTCAGACATCACAGTGCATTTTCCCTCCCCTCCAAAGCCATACAGAAATTCCAGCCCATTCTTAACTGCATGAACTCTGGGGTCTAGGCACAGAAACCAAGAACAATTAATCTTTTACAGACTCAGTGGTCAAAAGGCTATGACACCAGATCTGATGAACAATAAAAGTATATATGCAGCTTAAATTCAGGTTGTTCATTTACTCTTTCTATTTCAAATATTACTATGTTTGAATACTAACAAACTCTTGCTCTGGTTCCAAAACACTCTCTGCTGAATGAAAGAGGTTTGCTCTCCCCACTTATCCAGAGAGCAAGACTTTACCTACCAGAAGGTGGAGTTGTGGGAATGTGGGAGGGACCAGAAAAGATTTTTACTGTAACTAAATTTTAGAAAGCACACAGTCTGTGTGGGGCTTTCCATGGAAATTCCAGTCACGTTAATTCTAGCTAAGACCTGCAGCTATTTCAGGACACTTTAAAAGCAGCCATGGAGTGATGTCTTCCTCTTTTATTCATACACAACAAATCTATTCCCAAGGGCTGAAATTCACCCCAGTGTAGAGGATCCACGTGCTAGCCTTTAGTCCACTGAAGACTGGGCTCAACACACAGTGAAAAAAAGCAAGTGGGTGGTCTACAGTGAGGCATTGCAGAAAGTTTCAAGGGAAAATTAACCACTTTTGCTCAGCTGCAATGATCTTCAGGACAAAGGAGAGGAAAATCACAGACCACTGCAAGGGAGGAAACCGGTTTGGTAAGTTAGGTAGCAGGAATGTAGGAGGCTATCCTCCCCAACTGCAGCTTTAACAATTATCCTTGCATAGCACGGCTGCTTTTCTCTGTCAGACTTCGTGTTGTGTCCTGAAAACTCAGCACTCTTCAAACTCTCACTGCACATTTGTCTTTCCAACACAAAACTGAATTCCCACAGCTGTTTTATCTTTGTTTTAAAAGAAAGTGAGACAAAAGTGAGACTTATTTACAGGGAGTCTTGGTGACAATACATGCCAATACAAAAGAAATCATTCAAAACATGAGAACAGGTGCTAATCTCAACTACCCTACATTTATTTCTGCAGTTATTCAGGGATCTTGAAGCAAAAAAAAAGATTCTTAAGTCTAACATTTTTAATCGCTATTGTTTGTACTGAAATACTGTTTCAAGACCTGAAAAAGGTATGCTGTGGTAAGAACTGCACACAAAGTCATAAAAAAACCATAGAACGTCTCCTAAACTGACAGTTAATTGATCTTAACAATAAAATAGTCTGTATTCCAAAGGTGAAACAACAGTAAAAAGAAGAAAGGAAAGAGACTTACCAAAGAAAGGAGATAAAGAAAAGTAAATCAGGTGATAATGGTTATAGGCCTCAATCTTAACATCTTTCCAGATTCCTTGAGTGGGAAAAGAAGGGCCCCAGTCCCAACTAAACGAACACTGCTCCTGAAAAACAGAATGGTTATGTTACAACTGCTTATTTTTCACACATACATTGATGCTGTGCCAGAAATAAAAGACATTTGCTATCTAGGAATAAAATACTGATGTGCACTGAAAGAATTTTTCCATTTTCCATGAACACAAACAAGGCTACAGTATTTCTTTCTTATTTCTTGACCAGAATTCTGCTGCTACTACCTGTATTATATAAAGATTAAATTTTGTATTAAACATCCATGTACAGAGAAATTTTGTATTACTGAAAGAGCAAAACAACCCTTAGTATATCACTTAAAAAAAAAAACCAAAAAAACCAACAAATCCCCAAAGAGTAAAGATCAAAAAACAATCCAGGAGATTACTCTCAATTCAGCCATGAATTATCTCAGTTCATAATGTCAGTATTTAATTGTACACCTAAAAGACAAACTAAGCAAAAAACTGATGGTTAGAAATGTTACAGTGTTCTAGAAGAACACTATCAAAGTAAAAATCATATATTAAATACTGTATCTCCTGTTTCTAGTTCTAACACCACAGATTAACACAGGGAAAAAAATTGGTATGTCTGGTGCATTTGTGTAGTTCAGTCATGTTCGCTGTTTCTCCCCTTTTTATGGTTCTCTTATACAAAAACAAAGGGAACAAAAACATGGTTGAGAAGTAGCTTAGTTCTGGTTCTAACATCAGAATAACCGCCAGAATTATAAAATGCTGGTCAGGCAGAGAAGTACATACACTAATTTCCATTTAGCTGTTTTCAAACCTGGTCAGACCTCTACTTAACAAATCCCCTGACAACATCTATTCAGCTGCCCTCCAAGTTTCACACAGCCCCAGCCCCCAAAGCAAATACAACAGATCTCCTGAAGTCTTGTACAGTGACACACAGTTCTAAATTTAGAGACTAATAACTTACAGCCGAGGCATACTAATTTGGGCAAACCACATTGCACAAGTCTGGCCTATCCCTTGCCTCACCAGTCAGCCTCTGCCTGTCTGTCAAATTGCAAAAGAGCCTTCCAGGAAGCAAACACTGCACCTATTTCAAATGGAAAACCAGGGATAACATATTCTTAGAAAACAATTCCGAATGAAAGTAATTTTCCCGTTATAAAAAATAAACGAATCACAGATTGTCAGGTTTCACTAAAAATACTGCAGAGACTGCATCAGAAACAGTCATAAGAACAATACACTTGTATCACTAAAGCACATTACCTGTAACAGGTTTGTGTTCTGCCACAAACTCCTACTCAGATTTAGATTAAGTTTACTGCACTTAATACTGCACCTGAAATGTATAAACAGCTCTCCATTACTTTCAGATGGGAAGCAGCCAGCTTACTTTAGCAATGTACTAGTATGTTTGTTTACTTTCAAATGTGACATAGCTGCTGTTGTTGCCATATACTTGGAACTCAAAATGTTTCTGGAAATTTCAGGAGCAGCTTCCAAGTACAGTCAAGCAACTCATTTGAGAAAAAAGCACTAGGGTATTTACTTACAAATTTAAAGGTATAGTTCAGTGAAGCATAAAATCATTCCAGGCCACTTTTGCTCTATAAATAAGACTACAGTTGCTTAAGTGCTTTATTCCCTCCAAGCTTCTCCTTGCAGTGTTTTCTAGGAAACACAATGGACTCAGAAGAATGAATAAACTTTCTAAAATGTAGTGAAATTAAAAGTAGCAGCAACTAGAAATAAAGACAGCATCTTAATCCCAAAGGATCTTTCCAGGACTACATGGAGTCCATGTTTACCTTCAAAAATTTTAAAGGAAATTGCATCCCAAATTTAAATTAACAAGATCCTAGGCATTTTTTGAGGAGACTCTAAAAAAACTTTATTAAAAAGATTGCAAGTAATTAACAAGAAAGGAATTTAAGTGGAGACAAATGTGCAAAAACACCCAAAAGAAGAAATGCAAAAATAAGATCATCTAGACATTGCCTGTATCTGCTGCAAAGATATCAGAAATACATGAGATGCTACTCAAATGATAGCTTGTCTTGAGTTAAGTTTTAACTGCAATGAAGCCAAATCTTAAAGTTTCTGAGCTTCATTCATTCATATTATACTGTTGTTTTCACTGAATATGTACTTATAAGTCACACTTCACAACACTAATAAAATGAGAACAGGTCCCCTGTTAGATAACACTTCTTGGGACATGCCAGAGCTGCCCAGTATAAATAGCACAGCATATGAGAAACAGCAAACACTCACAAATCTGCTTGGATGAGATTTTTACAGCCTTGGCAATACACACTGGCATTTGCAACAGTGAACCCTATTGTCAGCACACATTGCTAAACCCACCCAATGGATCAAAATGTAATGATTACATATTTCCCCAATGCTATCTTGCTCTCTTAGCACCAAGTCTCCTTGCTGACTCTTTGATGAAAATAGCCTCTTAAACATTCTTATCACTCAGATATGAAGCCTGGCCTTCTTACGCCTCTTGGATTGTCAACATGCAAGATTACAGGTTTCTAAGGGGAACGGGAGAAGGAAGCTGCAACGAAAAACATGTCCTACTTATAAAATGACATTGCAGGTTTCCGAATACAACTGTAAGGACAGCTCATGGCATTCCTCTTTCCCAGCCTAAAGCCAGAGACAGACAAGTCTGTCCCTACCTTTCTGATGAAATTAACATGGCACTCTCCTTTCTGCACAGGTGGAGGGCACGCCGGGGGGATGCCGTGTGCTTTGTGGCATCTGCTCTGCTCTGCCGCGTATGACACGGCTGACAAGAAACGGACTTCAACAAAATTGACCTCCTGGAGCACGCTGGTAATATCAAAGCTCTAGGACAAAACATTAACAGAACAAAATCATTACAGTGTTGACATTTATATGAGATTTATAATCACTATTATATTGGGACTTTTAACACCATACATATATTATTTAAAAGCTTTTGAAATACAGTCTCAACATGCTCCGGTTTTGAAGGAAAAAAAAGCTACTTCTTATGCTGAAAAGAAGAAAATACACAAGAATGTTCTAGATGTGAAGAGATGTTTCTGGGCAAACCACTTTCCTCACACTGAGACCTCACTGCAGGCTGCAGCACTCTGCTTGCACATGGAAGTGCTCGAAGGACAAGGACAGCCAGAGAGAAACTTTACCCTCCTTCCTCGTCCAGAACTCATCTGCATCTTGGGTAAGACACCTTATTCCAACTCAGGAAGCCGGTCCATACAGGAGTGCTCCCAGCTCACACTGTGCTGCCAGCTCATCCACCACAAGGCACTGAGCTGCCCTGTCCATGAATGCTGCAAAGCTGTATTTCATGCCACCTCCACTCTCATCCCCAAAATTTACAGACACACATTCCATGCCAGCACCAAATGAAGCATTTGGGAGCTGCCTCGCTGGGAAACAAAATCCCCTTCAGTGTGGCTGGATAAAAGGAGAAATATTCCATTTCAGAATTATCCTGTGCTATCAAGACAATATGGTTCCAATGGCTAATACCCATTTATTCCTCAGAGTGTTCATTTGTGAAAACCCAAGTCTTGGCAATTTTTTCTAATTTTGGAGCAGCCCAGCTAGCATCACTTATGTCTGTAACATACAGCAGAAAATTATAAAGCAAATAGCATTCCCCCATACAGAGCCTTCAGAGGGCCCTTCCTGCAGACGTTGTTGCCACATGGAACAGGTGAACAAAGTAGTAGTCTGGGTCACAGTAACTCCAGACTCAACTTAATGCAGTACACTCTGGTTTTACAGTGAAGGCCATTTCATGAACTGCTACAATCTGATACAAAATGAAATAAATGCAGAAATATGGACAAAATAATAAAACTTCCAAATGTTACAGAGCCTGGTACTGACAAATCTTTGGATACCCTGCAAATAATAAATAATCACAATTTCATAAAAGTTCTATGAATTTCTTTATTTCACTGATAGTAAAACTAACTCAAAGAGAAACTAAGTGGTTTGTCCTAGGCCACACAGACCCATGTGGGAGAATCTAGCTCTTATGTCTCAGTCCAGTGCCTCTGCAACAAAACCTGCCAGAATGGTAAACGCTGAGATATGGAGACACCAGATTACATTTGTAATTTAGTTATCCCACTGCCATTCTTCCTTTAACCCTTCAGTTTTTGATTCTTTTAGGAGAAAAGAAAGGATTGCTCCTTATGTTAACACCAGAATAATTTTATATTTTAAAACTATAAAATTAGTTTGAATGTTTTTGGCACTCTCAAGATCAGTCCATAATGAATACTCTCATGCTGACATAGGCTAAACTGAAGAATGCAAGGCAATGTTATCCAAATTGGAATATTAAAAATAGACAACCCTGTTTAGAAAAACAAAAGCATGAAAACACTTACAAAGGCTGTACAACACGTGCATTTTCACTGCAGTATTCACATGTAAACCATTCTAATACCAATTAGTAAGCAGATTTACAGCTAATAAAACCGATTTAAGCTTACATTTTCTTGGTGCTAGGACAGATCCCAAGAATCAAGACATATTATTAGCTGAATTGATCCTCTTGCATTGGTCCTCTCATTTAGGACAAGGCACATTCACCTTTAGATATGACCCTGTTGCTAGTGAAAAAGTAAGGACACTTCTCTTTCTAACATTTACATGATTACACATACAGTCCTCAGGTCAACACTTTCTGCATACAAGCACCTTCTTTTATGGGTACTTGAATGCACTGAAAGTGTTCAGAACTATAGAGCTTTGAAGAAAAAACAGAAGCACCTTCAGAAATAAACACATTACTTACGTATCTGTTGAACATGTTGTCTGTTCTCCCAAGAGTGACGTTGTTGAGCAGGATCTGTGCCACTGTATCTACTCCCTCGAAAACCAAATTCACTTTCTGCCACTTTCTACAGAAGAAAACGTGTGAAAAACAGTCAGAATACCTAGAGTTAACAACACACAGGAGACAGACAATATAAAAATGTACATCACCATTACACCAGCAGTTGTCTCAGCTACCTCCAAAAACATTTGACTCAGTGTGGCGACATTAATATCTTTAAATAGTCAAATTAAGATGACAGCTAAAGTAGCAAAAGTCAGTACATTCAAGAACACAGCACATTCATATACCCACCAGATATTAGATGGGATAGCTTCCAATTAGCCTATTATCTTTTTTCAGCTGACAATTCATAAGTCATTTTTAACAATCAATTAAAAAGAGGAAAAAGCAACAATTTAAGTGTTCTCAGGCAACAGCTTTGTAGCTGCACATTATTGCATAATTTGTTTTATCAGATACAAAAGTATTAAGCAGATTTTGAGCTTGGATTAATTCGTAATTCTGCATGAAAGATGGCACAGAACTATTTTAGACATATCTTTACTGCATACCTGATATCAAGGGGAGTTTTGAATGTTCTGCTGTAAGTCCAGTTATCTAGTGAGATCCATCTGTACATCACATCATTAAATCTATAGTATGGATCCTAGCAACGGACCAACAAAAAGAAAATTACAAGACTTGTTTAGCAATAGTGTTACTCCATGAAAAGCATAATAATATCCACTAGATGAACATTTCTTATTTCACTCAGTCTGCAAATGCAAAAACCACCTTAGTTCTGATATTCCTTTTCGCCTTTGAAACATTACGTGAAAGTGATGCCTAAATATATTAGTAATATTTGACTTTATTTATATAGATCCAAACCCTGTTTGCTATAATCTCTCAAACTAGAGGCAGGAGGATTTGTTTTTACAGCAGAAATTACTGGTCTGGAAATTAACCAATAAATCAAGAGAGCTTGCAACTTAATGAGAGGAACAAAAACATGATCACCCTCAATTATGGAGAAAGTAAGACTAATAGGATTTTAAGAGGCAAAGAAACAGCATTTTAGACCTCTAGGAATAGTAGTAAACAAATCTCTAGTTTAAAGTAACTGCAAATACTCCAGTTCTTTCTTGTCAACTAGTCTTGCTGCAGTCAGGATAAACAACATTGTTATATGTGGAGGAACAGAGAAAGAGAAGAAGGAGAAGCAACACAATTTTGGTTTTGGTATAAAATTAAATTACTCCTTTTGAGAACCAGACTGCATTTACACCAAATGTGCCCTTTTCCCTTTAATCCCACTACCTAGAAAGAATAAAAGGCACAATTGGTCTAAGCTACATCCTTGACCTTTTTGGCTTTGTGCTGTATTTATTAGCTTATGGTGGGTAGCAATGTCCCTCACCCAGGTTAAAGGACCTGACAACCCACGGCCTCACACCTCACACAAGGGCAGCACAAAGGCACGGTGCCACATGGCCTGCCAGTGTGCAAAAAGGCACAGTGCCACATGCCCTGCCGGAGTGCAGAAAGGCACAGTGCCACATGCCCTGCCAGTGTGGAAAAAGGCACAGTGCCACATGCCCTGCCAGTGTGCAAAAAGGCACAGTGCCACATCCCCTGCCAGAGTGCAGGAAGGCACAGTGCCACATGCCCTGCCGGAGTGCAGAAAGGCACAGTGCCACATGCCCTGCCAGTGTGGAAAAAGGCACAGTGCCACATGCCCTGCCAGAGTGCAGAGAGGCCACAGTGCCACATGCCCTGCCAGTGTGCAAAAAGGCACAGTGCCACATGCCCTGCCAGAGTGCAGAAAGGCACAGTGCCACATGCCCTGCTGGAGTGCAGGAAGGCACAGTGCCACATGCCCTGCCGGAGTGCAGGTAGGCACAGTGCCACATGCCCTGCCAGTGTGCAAAAAGGCACAGTGCCACATGCCCTGCCAGAGTGCAGAAAGGCACAGTGCCACATGCCCTGCCAGAGTGCAGGAAGGCACAGTGCCACATGCCCTGCCAGAGTGCAGAAAGGCACAGTGCCACATGCCCTGCCAGAGTGCAGAGAGGCCACAGTGCCACATGCCCTGTCACAGTGCAGGTATCCGGGTCCGTGACTGAACCCTCGGCAGCAGCTGCGGGGCTGAGCTGCTGGCCCCAAACAAAGCCCGGTCTCTTCTGGGCTGCGTGACTCAGAGCGGCTCACAGAGAGGGCAGCTGCATTAAGGTTTGCTTTGACAGGAGCGTTCTGCAGTACCAACACACTTAACTACCCACCCTGAATATCCAAATACACAGGGAAGAAAATCTGCCCAGGTTTTTTTTTTTTTTTCCCCTTAGCGAAGCTTAATTTTTCTCCCCATGACAGGAGTCAGCATAAACAGTAATGACATTTTGGTTTTGAAATCTTCTGAAAAAAATGGTCCCATACCCCATATTTGTTTTACAACTAACAGGGTCAGGCTCTGTAACATAAAACATAAACCTATTCACGCAGCAGAGGAAAATCATAACATCTAAGTGACTCTCCTCGGCAGCACAGTCCCTTCTGGACTCCTACAGCAATACAAACAGCATTCCTTGGGCCCATACAGAGGGAAAGGTGTCACCTTGCCTCTACATTCTGTGCTCTATCAATCAAATTTCTTACTACAAGGAAAGAGTCAAAAAGAAAAAGTCTTGTCACCTCAGTAAAACTGTGGCCTCTGTAACGATAATACAGTGTATTTTCCAGAAGTTAAGTCATCATGGCTTACCAAAACAATTACTGAATTTTAAGATATTCATACCATTACCTTCATATGCAAAATGTTTTGGGGGATATATCTCAGACTTTTATTAAGATGAAAAATTTAAGGCTAAGAAATGCATATTAAAATGCAAAATTTAGGCTCATAAAAGAAACTCCACTGAGACCATTATACTGAGATAATCAAACGCTGAATGTCAGAGACCATGCAAACCCACAACATGTACTTTAAGAAACACATTTTTAACAAGTCTTGCTTTAACATTATATACCATTTATATATATTTCCATATGCATACATATACATATTTATCATTACATAGTATTTTATTTCAGATTACGCTTTGAAAAATGTGCATGTTAAACTTCAATCGTTGCCACTTGTATGTGTGAAATATTTAACAAAAGGTGTGAGATGCAAGTTGTAAATGCACAATCAACAGCAGACTGTAAAGCCATTTGGTTAATGGTCAAACAATCGACATCAGTGCCTCGGCAAAGATGCACAAAAGAAACCTGCACCATTTCTCCCACAAAAGCACAAATACCGAGATGTTAATGAACAAAGTCCTGAATTCGGGAAAACACAAAACTGGTTGTCTAGCAGGAGCAATGTAGGAATAGTTTATCAGAGGCAGAAATCATTGCCAAATGGGCCCTTACAGGAGTTTAGAGAGTGGTTTGTTTAAATCTCAGAACGTACTGAATATCCTTCCTGAAGGAGCTTTCTGCTTTACTAGTCTAAAGCCTTCAAGAAATGCACTGACTGCTAAAATGTGTCACAGAAAGTGCTAATTTGCCCTTCTGACTCACAGACATCCACCCTTCGATGGAAAGCTCACAGTTCTGTGTACCTTCACGTAAAACTTAACACTTTACTGATATCATTGCTACATAACCAGTAGAACAGCTTACATATCACACAGAAAAGCTGTTAAATGCTAATAACTGGGCAGTCATTTCAACCATGACAAATGCTGATTGTTATAAAATCACTCTTTCCAGCAATACTTTTAAGGCAATTCTCAAGGTTCAGGAGAAACGCATGACCACAACAAAGTCCTCTAAGCAAGCAGAATTACTTCTCCAATACACTTGCGAGATTATGGACTTTTTCTTTATTAAATACAACTCAGTGCTGGAAGATGCAGCCATATAAGTCAAATTGTTTGGATTTTTCTGAAACAGAATTTCATCTCATGTTATATCAGCTCACATCAAAATTAAAGGTTTAGCTCAGAATAGTGGATGAAAAAAAGGACAAATTTAAAACACTTAAAGGCACAGGCAGAAATTGAAAGATGGTAGGAAACAGGCTGCACATCTATTAAATATACTTCACATCCAATAGCTCAACAGCTCAATGTGTTCCTGGAAGCAATTCATAGAGGGGTGGAGTCAACTACAGCTATATTTAGACCCCACCAAACAGAACAGCCTTGCATTTTCCTGCTCCCTGCAATTTGGGGGAAAAATCTGAAGCACTCAAGCTGCCTGCCTGTTTGTTCCCTGCTCCCAACTTCAACGCTGTAAGCAAGCCACAAATCACCTGCTAAGATAAGGTAAAAAGCCCTGCTACAGATCATCAAAAGACAGCAATTTCCAGGTCAGATAACAGGACATCAGCAGGACTTCAAAAGCACTGGCAGCACTACAATGAAGGCGCTGCCAGCGCCTAGATGGAAGCTTCTCCTTGCAATGATTTTAAGGAGGTATTGAAAAGCGACAGTGGTATAAACTAAGAGCTTCTCCTGTCAGGCAGGAAATGGATGAGACATGAACACATGAGAAGCGAGGCTCCCAGCCCGAGTGAGTGAGCGGTGCCAGGCACACCCTGGCCCAATGAAGGGCCGGCCACCTCCAGGCCCCCACACTCAGAGCTCTGAGGAACGTGGCACAAACACCTGAATGACACCAGACACAGCCAGCTGTACCCAGCTGCAAGATCTCTAATAAAATTAAATGTAATAAAGAGAACAAAGAACAGATTCCTTTGCCTTACCCTGCTTTTGTTATGGTCTAATATGAAGTCACCTTGCATGCTCTTCTCATATATTAACGCTGCTGATATTTTATAATGTACATAATAAGAAAATCCTGATGGCGTCATAGATTACAAAACAAAACTTGCAAGTGATGTTTAATGATTTACGGTTTAATGATTCTGCTGTTGCCAACTTCAGACTGAAAGCTAAATAGTTAATATACTTATCTATATCCATGCACTCCTTGATATCACGAGCCATAGCAATCAGGACATTTATACAACTTTCAGCAAGCCCAGTTTCACATATTTCATAGCTTGAAGTCAAGCTGAACTAAAAGTAGTGATGAATTGATCATAATCTCAGAACCTGAGTTTCAGAAGTTCATCCTAAAGTGACTAGTTTTCAGTAGTTGCCCTCAGAAGGCAGTAAACTGAACATCACTTTCAATGTTCAAGATGTGTTGCAGCTGAAACTAGGCCAAATGCTATTAAAGAGTTAAGATGTTAATACTCACTGCTTAATATTATTTGAATACCCTGATGTATTTAACAGACCACTGTAACTTTTATTTATTTTAACATCACAAGCTCTTGAAAGAAAAACTTAAATGCCCTTTAGTATTTATGGTAAGTTTTACTAAGGCTTTTGAACGTTTCCACGTATGTTCTCACAGTTCAGCAAAGCACCTATATTTCAATGAAAAATAATATAATAATCAACTATTTCATCAATGAATGCCATTTAACCTGAAGAGAACCATACAATACCCAATGGAATTGTTACCTGGCTTGCTCAAAAAAAATCTACGTTGTGATAAGTGTCAGAAAATACACAACAGCGTATTTTATACAAATGCATAACAAGCTACAAAAACCCACACTATTTTCCAAAAATTAAGAACTATCAGTTGACATACATAAACATCAGTCTCTTCTAATAAACTTTAATATCCAAGTATGACCAAGCCCACTGTTATCTTCTCTGTCAAGTGCATGCCCTTGTCTAACGGGCCGGAAAATGCAGTGTTACCCAGCCCCTATATCAGCATCACAGTTAGAGATCTCTCATAATTGTTCTATATAAATCAAAGTGAAAACTAATAAAACGGCCTTATGTATGAATGCAAAAGGCTGACAGATGAGAAAATCCAGCTACAGTAGCCATGTTCATCAGGACTGAAAATTAACAGGCGTCAGTCACCTGCTGACAAGAAATGACATCTTGCAGAACTCGGACAGTACATGGTAGAGGATGACTGTTTCTAGCACACAGATTTAATATGCAAGTTACCTGTGGATGTATATTGCTTGCCAGAACAGCGCCTGAAAGAAATACTACACTGACAGTGGTCAAAAGCAAAATCTTCAGACAACATGGTTTCGACAAATCTGCTTCCAGAGCTGTAGGGTTAGCAATAGATTCACTGCAAGTTTGTAAAATGTCTGTCTTCAAAACCAAGTTTTGCACTAACTTTATTGAAGTGACTATTGCCCTTCTTTACGTGCATTTCTCATGTCTTTTTTAATTTTACATGTAAATAGTAAGGGCTATGGTGCCTTAATGAAATGCTATTAAAACAGTCAAGCCAAACAAATACTCTGATGCAATCTCCTGCCCCTAGAGCTTTTATCATAGTTAATCCAGCATTTGAAATACATTGGTTAACATGAAAGAAAATAATACTTCGGTAGAAACTCAAGTGCCTTCCCCAAGAGCGTTTTGTGAGACACATGCATTCAGAAAGATGTGTTCCTCCAATGTATATTTTATGAGTAAAGATATCTCTAGAACAAATGCTAAGAGGATCCAGAGAGATGAGCAATGAACCCTCAGCGTCAGAGAGATTTTTTTCAATTCAAGTGTATGGCCTGCACAGCAGATTAAAGTAAGGCTACAGACACGCAATCAGCTAGAGCATCCCTGTGCAAAAACAGTTCGTGTGTCGACCTAAATTCAAAATGAACCACAGTGATAAATAAATTGCTTGCAGCCTACGCTTGCAATCTAAGCCACATTCTGCAGGCTTAATATCCAGCAGCTTACCCCTGCTGCCCTCCTTCCCCTCATTTGTGAGATACCCACTAAGCTACCTTGCTGGAATAGGCCCTTCCATATTTTGCTTTAAATTTCTGGTTTGGGTGCTAACCTATTGAAAATCCCACAGATACAGAAGCAAAGGATGTAGTGCTATTTGCCAGCTGTAAATCACACAGAAAAACAGAACATAGATTTCACTAGGTCGCTGAATATATGGGTCCTGCTATCCAGAATAATTTTGTTCCCACTACCTTTGTTCTCCTATTTCCTGGTACACCTTTTCAGACCAATCTCCACTTTTGATTTCTGGTTGCTGGTCTAGTTGACATCTTCTGTAAAATGAATAAAAATCTGACACTCCATGGCAAAAAGCAAATAAAGCAAATGAAAAAAATCCTCATGACCAAAATTTGTATTTAGGCATCTATAATAAAACTGCTAATTCTACACTTGACACAACACCAAAAAGGGCTCAGAGATAATGAATTCTGAAGAAATGGAGCAACCAATGTTCTACGCCTCTACAATTAAGGCAGTGTGCATGCTTTTGTATAAACACAAATACAGGACTATGATTTTAGGCAGCTGCATTTGAAAACCTTTGGTGACATTCACCACAGTGAAGAAACCTCAGGACAAATAGCTGAGCCCCCCTGTGCAGCACAAAGCCTCGCACTGCAATAACGAATGATGGCACTGAGTCCCTCCAAACAACCCAGGTTTGCTGCTTTGCAGAATGCTACAACTAAGGTGGGAGGGATTGAGTACATATAACACCATCTGTGACAGATTTCAAATCTGCTAAGGCTGCTCCTGTGTTTTGGTGAGGTCAACATTCTATCTTTTAAACAAAAACGTGATTTAAAAACAATTTCATTATCCTGGTGCAAATTTTTGTGAATGCTTCTTTCTGTAAACTGAGCTTTGCTAAACTGAGAAAGAATGTGTATAAACTGACCTTGAGTTGCCTGTACACACCTATACTTAGAAACAAGTTATCTCATTCTGAGCTTGGAACTAGCCAGACACCAGTTGGGTCCAGTCCAGAGGTCAAGCAACCACACTAGTGAACCATTCTGGTTAACTCAGTGCCTCGACAGAGCCTGCCAACACCACCAGCTTAGCAACAGCTTCCAGTCCACAGCAGGTTCACAGCCGGTCACACCAGCACGTTTGGAGCAAGTTCTTACTTGTATTCATGTAAACATGTTCTAAGTGACCACAACCAACCATCACTGATTTAATTAGCCAAGCACCCACTGCTGGCCAGCCCGCTGACTAAGCTCTCATGCCTCTGTGCAGGCTTGGGATTGTGCCCAAGCACATGAGAGTTCACCATCACAGCCTCATTTCCAAATACACTGATGTTTAAAATGGCTAAAATTACAAGTCAGTTTACAGCAATGCACCTACGTTAGCAATCACATCTTCTCACTTCACAAGCGTACTTAGTGTGAGTAGTTAAATATGAGTCTTTCGTTACGTCATTATGTTGCGGGCCTGAGTCAGTGCATTGCTCACAGTTTCTCCTGGATTATTCACACTCCTTACAGCAACACCTTCCCAGCACAACCAAACATCTCAGACGTTCAGTCTGCCTTGTGCATTTCTGCATCAGATAAACTGGCACAGTTCCCTTCACTGATCCTCCACATAAAGCCTACATGCCCACTGCACATTTGAAAACTTCAGAAAAGCCCCTCTGAAACCTTAATTCTGTATGTCCAAGATGCCACATCACTTAGCACACAGATGTTGAAAAATAGGCCATCATGGCTCTGCCTGTCCCTTCTCAGTATATTTCCTTTTCCAATGTTGATGCTTTATCTGGCAATGACACTCTTTGGAATCTATTATTAGTACTGGGATTCCCAACCTATGCCAACAAAGAATAATGCTAAAATTAGCCTGCCCAAAGGGGTGTCACTTTCTCCTTTTACCTCTCTATCTTCAGTCAGATCAGTATAAGCTAAAAGATAAAAATTAATAGAAAATACAAAATGCATGTATCTAGAATGTGTTTTTTAAATTATGCACAAAGACTGCACCATTGGGCCCAGAATAAAGGAATAATATAATACACTCACAAAGCATGACAGTACTTCATGTTTTCTAGTACATAACTGTATTTATCACTTTTATAGATGTTTCTGTTAACTTCACTAATTTCTTTTTTTCAGATCCTTTTAAAACGGCATCTTATTTCAATAATGACCCAGTTAGAGCCACATTTCTTGTCAGGTCTGAGTCACAAGCCCCTTACCCTGGTATCAGGGTACTTTGCTATCAACTGCAACAGTTTTGGTAATTTTGATAATTTGTCCAAGAAAGTGGTCGCTGTGTTTTCATAAATTTTAAGAAGTAAGACAGCGAAGACTAAACAGAAGCAGAAAAGCTTCTTCAAAGTGTTAAGGCAGGAGCTAGTCTTTTCAATTTAAATTTTGTTCCTGTGTTTCAGAATACACTTCCCTCAGGCAATATAGGTCTATATAATCTCAAGTGATATGCTCTGCAAGTTTTTAAAGGGCTTTTAAATGGCTTGAAATCCCTAAATCCCTAAATTCTTCGCTCGGCAAGTCAAACTTTAGAAGGTGGGTTTAGCTTTTCATTCTTTTGAGGTAAGTGTAGGTAAGGATGACTTACAGGCTGTAAGGATATTGCAGGTATCTGGTGTCAGCACCTTGGTTCTGTGCCAAAACGCACACACTACAAAGCTTACACTTGTATCCCAGGCTTCCATTTGTGTGGCCGGCCCTGTGTGGGCACTGAGGACACTGCAGCCACCACACGAAGCCCAGCCTCTGCACCAGCGATACCGACCAGCCCCGCAGTGGCCGGGCGGCTCCCGGGACGGAGCGGTGTTTTCGGGGGCTGGATTCTCCCCTCCGAGGCGGGCTGCCCACGGCGGGCGGGGCGAGCGGCCCGGCTCTCGGAGTACCGTACCTGGATGAGGCCCCGGCGGAGCAGCGCGGTGTGAACGCAGCCCGGCACCTCCGCTCGGAGCGACACCGAGCCGTTCCCGCTGCGGAGCCGCCAGCTCCCCCGAAGGCTGTGAACCTCCGGGCCGCCCGCGGCCGCCGCCAGCGGCAACAGCAGCACCGCCAGCAGCAGCGCCGCGGGGCCCATGGTGCCGGCCGCCGGCAGCAGCGAGCTGGGGCGGCGCTTGGAGGGAAGGAAGGAAGGGAGGGAGGGAGGGAGGGAGCGATGGAGGAAGGCCGGCGCTGCTGAGGGCGATGCGGCGCGGCTGCGCGGGGCCTGCGGGCGGGCAGCGGGCGGCTCTGGCCTGGCGCTGGCGGCTCGGGCCGCTCCTCGCAGCGCACAGCGCTGCCCACGCAAGGCACCAAAGGTGCGGGCTGGTTTTGTCTTTTCCTCCAAGAGGCACAGCGGAACATTGATAAGAGGAGCTGTAATACGGGTACGAACCTCCCAGATGTAGCACTCGGGATGTAGAAACTCGGAGCTGTAGAAAACGGCAGGGTGGTGAGAAGGGATGAGGAAGAGCTCCGACAACACCGCAGCGGATTCTCTCAATATTGGCTCCGTCGAGTCATGAGACTTTTATATGGATTCAGACTTCCACCTCCTTTTTTCCATAAAATTACAGAGGCATATAAAACTGTAACAAACGTAATTAACATCTCAAAGTACTCTGGTTTCCTCAGAAAGCAGGGCTATGGAGTTTGTTAATAAAAATTTAGTATGTTCATTTGCAAAGGGACAGAAGGGTCAGCTCCGAAGAAAAAGCCCAAAGCGTGCAAGTGACACTGTAGCTTTCCTGTGTGTGCCCTTGCTAGCTTAATCCTGTTATTCACAGCCCAAACCCAGGAATTAAAGCAACAAGTTTTTAAATGGCTCCATGGAAGGCCTTAGCTACTCTCCAGGTGTAACACACCCCTCTACTTCATGCTCTGCTTAGCTCACCTCCATGAACTGGGAATGTTTCACACCAGCCCCCCCAGCTGAAGCTCTGCAAGATAAGATGAACACCAGTTTTGGTTTATCTCCTGGCTTTCACACACCTCTTTCAGTATGCCGTAAGAATACCCCCTAAATTTGTCTTTAAGGCATGACTCAACATGACTATATACTTTTGATACAAATCCTTTTGAGCCAACAACCCTTCCTTTCAATACAACATAAAAATGCCAGTCCTTCCACTCACCTACCATATAAAGTACACAATCCAACCACAGTTGATTTTTTCACCTGTGAGAGCACCAGGGGGGTGCAGTTCTGAGAAACAGTGGTTCAAAGAGAGACAGTAGCAGATCTTTTTTTTTCCTCTTAAAAAATTTCTGTGGGACCCACACCGTTCAGCAGCAGAAGTCTGTGTAGAAACTTAGCTGTTAGGACTAAGCTGTTACCATATGTGTATTTTTAAGACAAAGTAACCCACATTCAATATACTGACTAACTGCAATGCTGGTCTCATTTCTATTCAACTCCCAGCTGTCTTTTAGGGAGATGGGCAAAAAAGGCTATCATCCTAGACTAAGTTACCCCAACTGACTCTGCATGCTGTAGAAGTCAGTCAAAATGAGTATCTTCTCACCTCTAATAGTGCAGACTGTAAAACGATTATACATTAATAGTAGAAAGTCTTGTTCTGTTTCTGTCCTCATCTGTCAGTGAGTAATATTTTCAGGGCAATCAAACATTTCAGTGTTTTTTCCTTAAATTCACTGATACAACACAAAAACCATTTAATCATTATAGTGCTGCTTGAGAGATCTTATAGGATATTATTTCTCAAGAAACAGATTTACAGCTACCAAAGAACAACTGCAAGCTGGCTTTCTTTCTTTTTTTAAATAAATCTTTTTCAGCAAGTCATGTGATAGCTTCCCAGTAAGAAGGAAACTGCATTTCAAGATGATTACCGTACTTCCGTGTTTTCTTTGCCATTTATTTTTTCTGCTTAAGACTGACTGGAGCAACACACACACACCAAAAACCCTCAGCCTAAAAACAATGCTGTAATTAAGTATTCTGAGAACATGCTGTTTCCTCGTTCAAGGCTTATAATTAAGTTAAATCATGTCTCATTTTCATGTCCCAGTTTTAGGTTTTGTTTTTTGTTTGTTTGAGGGTATTTTTAAACAAATTACATTTTTGCTGTTTCAAGATATGAAAGTTTTAAAGGTTGTGGTTTAATCTTTTCAAATCTTAAGACACAAAGCAAGATCAACTGTATGCTTTCTTTTACTGCATACCATATTAACACTCTTTCTGAAATACCACAAATTTAGGAGGTTACTACAATTCTTACTTTATGATACTGCAAGCAGCTACTCTCTATCAACTAAGAGAAAAAGCTGAAAGCAAAACCATGCCTTTGGCTCTGTTAGAATAAATTCAGAGCAGTTTCACTGAAGCTGCCCAAATTCTGCCATGTTAATCCAGAAGTTCTTTGTTTCCAATTGCTATGCAATCTCTATCATCACAACCAGATGCTGGTATTTTCTCTTTCAAATTCATGTTCAATGGGTTCATGCAAAGGTTTTAAACAAAGAAGATTTCACAGATTTGGGTGCAGTACTTCAAGATATTACTGCCCCCACCTGTCCACCCTGTACCATTCTTCTGCTGAAGGTAAACACCTCTGCAGCCAAACAGGACTTGTGTTCACACCAGACCACATCAGGGCTTGCTCTCTCTTTTGGTAACTGTACACTGCTGTGGGTACCACCACCACAGACCATTTGTCAAAGATGCAAAGCAACTACAGGATCATCTACCATGAGGAATTTTGTATAGATGCAGCAATATCAATGCAGGCATGTTTGTATGGCTGTAAATACCTTCAGGCAGCACACTGAATCCATATGAAAGCCCCACAGCTGCTCAGCGTAACACAGGACCTCCATTTCCTGACTACATCTGCAAAACAGAACCACTGTGAAAAATAGTTGCTCTCTGGGCCAGAGTAAAGACAATATGAGGCAGGGAGCTCTCCAGTTATGGATTTGTAAAGGACATCATTCTATATGTATCGTGAACTCCATCCAAAAGGATGTTAAAAATAAAATGAGGAAATAAATTAAGATGGCTTTTAGATGAGGATACTACTCATACATCACTAGAAGAGAATTTTGTACTGGATATCATGAGCAAAATACAAAGTGACAATCGAAGTGGTAGACCTAAAGTTTCTTTCATAATTATGGCAAAGTCTGTAAGCCATTGGAAGGGGATTTCCTTAACAAACAAAATTACTCAACACTAACAATCAAGAATAATTAAAAATAAGTATGTAGAAGGGAAGCTACTGCTCCAGGCAAATGCTGTAATGGAAGGGGAAAAGCAAAAAATACGTAATAATAATTCTAAAATTGCATAAGCAGAAAGACAGGTGATACCTTGAGTATAACCTTCAACTTCATCAGGTATGCTGGCACAAAAGTCTGTATTTGTATCTCTATATAACATCTTGCTTTTAGATGATCTTAAACCAAAGGATTTAGGTTTCAGGTCACCACTTTCCATAGCACAGACACAAAAAAGCCTTAAGGATCTTTAAAACCAGCATGGCCAGATTTCTAAAGTCAGGTTATTTAGAAGGTGGAATTCCCACAGCTTTTATTCTCTTAATTTTATAAATAATTTTGAAACAATCCTAATCTCTTTATAAAATGATGTAACACTGATCATTGCCATTTACCCTTCGTTTCATAAGCACCAAACTCAATGTTTTGTATGGAGTTGTCCAAACTCTCCATCAACTCTTACTGAAACTTACTTAAAACATATTGATTCTCTGGCAATTACCAGAAATAAGTAGTACATATGGGGACATTATGGAACAGCTTTCTTAGCCTTTCTTAGAGGTCTAAAACTAGACAGTCATCTGTGACCACAATACAATGTATGACTCGTGCCTAAATGCCTAAAATGAAATCCCTCAAAATATGGGTATTGCAGGTTTCTCCCATGAAGGAGGTTTGACAGGCTCCACTGAGCCCGTGTGCTTGGCACTTTACCAACTGAGAGCAGGACATACCAGACAGATCACACATAATATGAAGCTTACATCCAGCCTACTGTTGTAATGAATGTTGTCTGTGCAGGTGAATATTAAGAGAGTGTCAACAAAGGTTTGTAGCTGATAAATTGGATGAGTAAACGTAAATGGATTTGGAATTGCTGAAACAGCTGGAAGCTGAATTTCTTTTTCTAACTCAAGTGACTCCAGACAAACCACTGGGACAGGTCAGGACCTCTGTTTCTTGGACCTACAGTGTGGGTAATGCACCTGGCTTCAGCACTAGGACAAACTCAGTCCATTCATTTCTGCCAAAGTGACCCTAATGCAAGCACCAGGGAATATTCAAAACAACTTTAGTGAAAACTGTGGGTACTCAAGAGACACTTTCTTTTCCTCTTGAAAGAGAAATGGTTATTTCATCACCTATAAGAACATCGAATAAAGTCCTCACTGCATCAACTCAATCCCCAGTTAGGCAACAGCATAAGCTAAGAGCATGGCTACACAGGAAAAAATATCCACTTGTCTGAATGATTCCACTGCAAACCCTTTACATAACTGAGCTACATCCTCATGCAGTCCAGGATGCTGCATGCCCTACCACTTGCTGCACAGGTACAAATGTCTCAGGAGTAAGAGTTACAGAAATTGTCTCCTGTATGTTCATGAAACAGGCATCCTTTAATATGGGCTCTATTTTATTTTTTTCCAAATGATTTCATACATAAACAGCACTAAAAATACTACTTTATACATACACCCATCTGTAAAAAAAGCATTATGTGCTTGATTCTCATGGCAACAAAAAGGAAGAGACTACTGCAGCGTACGAGTACTGGAAGGATCAGAGAATGTCTCAAACTGGAAGGGACCCATAAGGATCATCAAAAGTCCAACTCCCTGCTCTTTGCAAGACTAAATAAAACTAAATCATAGGACTAAGAGTACTATCCAGAGACTCTTTGAACTGTCAGGCTTGGTGCCGTGACCACTTACCCAGGGAGCCTGTGTCAGTGACTGACCACCATCTCAGTGAAGAGCCTTTTCCTAATGTCCAACCTGAGCCTCCCTGACACACCTTCATTCCATTTCCTTGTGTCCTCTCCTACTGTCTGACTATGGATTTCTTGTTTTGGTACTAGTCAAAATGTGAATATTCTGATATTTACACTGGAAGAAGGGAAGGCAGGCAGTAGTTTTATGGCTACAAACATAAAAAAAGAGGGATCTGAAAAGAGCCTTGTCTCTTCAGCTCAGTCCTTGGTGAAAGAAGGCCCCATACTCTTCAGGGAGTGGCCATGGTAAGATACTACTCACACACACTTTGTTTACAGCAAAACTCTCAGCCCAGCGGATCCACATAGTCTGGTGCTCAAATTAGTGCCTACATCTTTGATTGGTCCTACAAGTGTCACTGTTCCATAGAATAACTTTTTTTCACCACTAGGACTATAGATAAGCACAAAGGCAACTGCAGCCCGTAGGAAAGGTTCTGAAAACCACAAAAGATCACTGTCTGGAATCCTTTGAGATTGTTTCAGGAAGAGCAAGGATCTCCAGCTAGTCTAAACTGGTACAGATCTAATGAAAGGATGAAAGATATACAGAGGTTTAATTGAAGTTACAGTGTAAAATACTCAGCATACATTTTGATGCCTACAGAAAGTTTCACAGAAGTGTCACAATATTGTGAAGGTATTTAAAGTTCTAATTAGTGAGTTGAAGAGTAAACAGCCACCTAAGCTTTTGTAACTTGCTATATACTAGCAAAATAAACAGCATTCAGCAAACAACCATTTCCAAAGGTATAGCTCTCTGATAAAAGGGTTCCTTCATCACAGGAAGCTGTCATGACTCCAGAATGTTATTAAGCACTTAGAGAGTTCAAGATGCAAAACCATCTTCAGTACTTATCTGTCAATAAAGGTTCTATTATGTCAATTCTCTCAGCAGTTTTTAAATACAGTTTATCAACAGTGGTCGTATCCACAAATACAGTTTTAAAGGCCTGGAATTATGCCCTGAGGAATTTCAATTGCACCAAAAAGATACTTAAAACTATTAAAAGACATATTTTAGGCAATTCAGTCTAATGAAATACTTCAATAAGCCTAGCAAGTTGAACAAGTAATGATTTTCCACAGTAATCACTTTGGAGTTCTCCTAGTTGGTCAGATAAATGAAGGTTTACTTGAAGGAAAGAAGGGTACAACTAAGCTTCTTCTGCCACCTCCTGCTTTCAGTCAGCAGTGGACACCTGAATTCTGACTTTGAACAGCCAGTGCATGGCTAGAAAGAGACACTTATTGTTTAGTGAACATCTTGGTGGTAACTTGGAGGCTTTTCAAGACCTCTTTTGTTGTGTTCTCTCATTACCAAGGATGCTGATCCACTGTTTATCATTCCAGCTTCCCGGCAATGACCCATAATCTTGTAACCACCAACTATGATTACTGCTACTTCCTCCTAGCAGAACTCCCTGGGACGAGCTTATCAGTTTGCTGCAGCTGGCTCAGAAGGTACAGCTGGCTGCCCTCGCCTCTGTCCACACCCTAAATTATTCATGATGTATGTGTCAGCATATGCTTCATGGGAACTTCTCTTTAAAAGCTCACTAAGACTTACAACATTGAGCTTTCCCTCTTCACTCTTTGTCTCTGCATATCCACACTCTAGATTCCTAATCCTAATACATGACCTTTGTTTTACCTGTACTCATGTAACCTAAAAACTTTAGAAGTTTCTTAACCCATTTTTTTCAGTAGTTTTACAAGCTCACCTCCCAATTAGAACTACTGCAGCAAATTGCTAGAGTAAAAGTTTTGTTACCCCTTCCCATTTTCTTTATGCTTTCCAACTCAAGAGGCATTACTTGCCCCAGCAATTGTATAAAATACTGCCTCATAAATTGGAAGCACTCAAAGAGTCTCCAGGCACTGTGTAGCTAACTTACATGAAAGACATTCCCCATCAGATCAGAGATGGCAGCAAAGAGAAGCCCTATCTAGCAGGGAAAGTGTATGTGGCAAAAAAGGAGTTCAGATCTCTAAAGGGTGGAGACAAACATTGCAGGGTGGCTGTGGGAAGGAAAACAAGATTAGGAGGGCTCATTGGTCAACTACAACCTATTTCTGTATCTGGTATCCAGCCCTGGGAACCAGAGATGTAGCTTCAGTTAAACAGCAACTTCTCTTTTCATCCTCCTTTTTTTCTCCCCTCCCACCCTCAGAAAGCACAACATAATACATGTGTAGACAGTAAGATGCCACATCAGTCATGGAAAAAGGAAAATGAAAAAAGAAAAAAGAAAGAAAAAAGAAGGCTGTTTCAAGTCAAGTTTTACACCCAAAAGTTTCAAGGTAACTGCTCAATGTTTTTCCACAAACCTGTCGTTTCATGTTTCCATTCCGAAAAGTTGGAATGTTTTTCTACATCAGTCTTCTTGGTATTGGAAAGATTATGTGCAAAACTATTCAGGGTTACCTGCATTTTCTCAAAGCTTGTTTTTTCTGGTATCATTCATGGTTAATCCAAACAGAATACTTACTTCTTAGTTTATAAATAAATAGTTAAGGCTATGAAAATTCTGAGCATGAAGTACAGCACATATGAAGTAGGAGAGAAAAAAGAGAGCTAAGTTAAGTAGCAGCCATCTACCTACCTCCTAATTCAATTGCTTGTGATTATGTTATGATACCTTGAAGTGCTGCTTTGAATGAATTTGGAATGGATTCTCAGAAAACAGAAATCACAATGTAAACAAGAACTTAAGAGATATCCTCATGAAATACAACCCAAACTATAAAAACATTAAGAGCAGTTAGTACAGTCAGCCAATAGAACCAGGGGGTCATGATTCATTTACACAGGAAAGTTCTGCCTCTTATGCAGGTTAGATTCACCACCTGCACTTGTCCTCTGGCAGCTTGTTACTGAGCTCAGAGCACACAGATATGCTTAAGAGGTGCAATACTTTAAGTGCCCCTTCACAGACACAGAGATTGAACACCACCCAGTCCCAAATACTAAATCCAATTCTTCAGCTAGCACTAATCCATTCTACAAAAATATCAGTGCCATGTTCCAGAAGTTGTATTGTTCTCCACTTTGTTACCTGAGAACTCTTTAACAGTCACTAACAGTGATCCTCTCCTCAATGCTCTTCTGAGTAGACACAAAATCTAGTACCTTATGAAGAGATCTGGACCTCTTACTCCAACAAGAGCATTCCAAACCTTGCAATAGGAAAAAGAATAAAAGAATGGTTATATTGAATAGATCCTTCAATTACTGAGATACCTGTGAATTAATTTTCAGCATTCACTGTCAGAGCAGGATTAATACCATGGCAAGTAATCTGCAAACATTGTTTTAGCAAGAATATCCCTCCCCAAAGAATTAACAGCTTCACACTGAATAGTGATCTTTGCCAGAGCTGTGACAGATCTTCACTATTTACCTTCACAGATTTGCCAGAAGAAGGGATTACAGATTCACATTAAGTTCTGTATGTAAGGGTGCAGACTGCAGTTCCTCCCTTAGATCTCAAGAGGATCAGAGTTGCGCATTCAGTAGAAAGTTTGTGTTCCAGAACACTCCCTAAAAAATCCCAACATCCCACAAAACAAAACCAAAACAAACCCAGCCAAACAAAAAACCCCAGGACTCATGACTGAACAGTTTCTTTTTTGGCTTGCATCAAAGACTGTAAGATAAGAACTGCTGAGGCTTACCTGGCCAAAGGGGAAAAAAACACAAAACAAGCTTGATTTATAAACAGGCACAGGCTTCTCTTCTCAGCACAGATGAAACTACCATACTCAGTGTCTACCAATGCTTTCCAATACAGGAATATCACCTGTTAGGCAGCTCTTCAAAATCCAGGAAACAGTTTAATTTTTGCACTCCCTCTGATGAAACATGACATGACATCTGAGACTACATTAAGTCAAAATTCCCATCCCAGATAAAGGTATTTCCAAATTCTGCCTCCTCAACCCTTGTCTGCCAAAGCAGCTGGAACAAAGCTCCAAAGCAAAGCTCAGCTCTCCAGCTGTCATTCCTCCCATAACATTGTACCACCATCTTCTAAGAAACTGATCATACTCTGCATGTTAACTCTGTGAAGGGACAACGTACAGTTAATATGAAGATTAATGAAGTTTAGGCAAAGGCCAGAATTACCTAGATAAAATGTCAAACCTAGGACTCTTAAGTACAAAGCCTGAATATTTCTGCTTGAAGCTCCTGAAGGGGAACCAATCTCAACACCAGCAGCCTACTCTCCCAGAGTACAGAACAAACCCAGAAGATCACAGATCAGTATTAAAAGCTGTTGAAAACCAACATATTCTGATCAACACTGTGTCCCTGGATAAAGCTTTCTCCCACTACGAACCAAAACCCTTCACTGTTTGAAAAAGACACTTAAATCTCACCAATACTTCTAGTGCATAGACCAAAAA
>VZRZ01007927.1:760550-785218 GCA_013398175.1 Climacteris rufus
AAAAAAACCCGAACAAACAACAGCTATTTTGGGCAAACAAGGGTGTTTACCGGCGAAATTTTCAAGTATTGCTTTACACAGAGCTGTCCTATCAAAGTCATTGTTTCACTTCTGGCACATATCACTGTAAAGATTATGCTTGTCACCTCTTCTAATCTACCAAGGCAGACAGCTGCTCTAGAAATAGTTACAGCCCTTACTGCTGCTTACCTGGAAGCCACTGAACTCTTCCCCCACAACTGATTGACGTTAAACAAACCACTGCAGTACAAAAAAAGACGTTGACAGCTTTGAACTATCCCTGAAGAAGACTGAATACTTGCTTCTAAATGCACTGGTGAACCAAGTTACTGCAGAATTTGCTGCTGCACTAAGAATGGTAAGTGTATGGCCATCAGCTAAACCATCACAAACACCGATCTAGGAACTGTTCCACACAGTTCCACCTGGAAGAGCTCATCTGTCTGAACTGCTATTCTGTCAGGCTAAGATAGACACTTCAAATTGCAATTTATCATCTATCTTATTCCACATTATCTTGAAACCAGCTGTTTTTATAAGAGACTGCATGAATTGACAGCAGCACATTTTCACCTCACAATACAGGCAGCTTATCTTCATCTTCCGTACCTTCCCTTTCCATCATAAATTTACCTCGTTTCATTTCCTGCATTCCCGTGCTTTCTCTGCATTGGTCCTGCACCGTTGCTTATATATAAGCCCTCAGCCTTATACTGAAAATATTTTATCCATAATTCAATCTACCTTTTAATATATGCAACAATTTTCTATCAGCATCTGAATCCAACAGTTCTTCAACTTACGGCTATTTTATATTTATACTGAAGTCACTGGAATGAAATACCATCCATTCAATGACACCAAGAACCAAAGACCAAAAAGCAAATTAATCCAATGAGTAGCTTTTTTTTTTTAATCAAATTTGAAGGAATTAGTAGTCTGTATTCTAGTCAAATAATCTTTATAACTTAAGATCCTTTATTGATCATGGATCATCTAATTAATTCCATTGTTCTAGTGCTAATATGGTTAATTTAACTAATGGAGGCATTTGTCTTAGCCACATTTTCATGTATAAAACTACAGGCAATTCACAGAAAAGCAACTTATTTAAAATTTTTTTTGGACAGCTATAAACACAGCAAGAAATCTTCAACTGAATTCCAGCTATGCTTTAAGTTTTACTAGGGACATGCAGACCAAAGATTTTTTTCTGGATCCCTAGCCATATCTGATGGACCTAAGGTATCTGCTTCAGATGATAATGCCTGTTAAAACACTTTTTTTTATAGCAGTTTGAAATAAAATGGCTAGAGAGAAAAACTGAGGCAAGGCTGCAAAAAATAATACAACCATTATTTAGAACATTTCTGGCTGTGAGTGTTTAAACCCTCACGTTATCTGCTAATCAATGCAAACTCTTTTTTGCATAAGCAAGTATCCGATCTAACAGGACTGGTATTGTACATGTGCATGCCTATCTACTAACTTGTTGTCTTTTAATCATTTACCAGACTGTAGTTCCATGCCTTGATAGCAACCAAAGCTTGCTGTTGTGGCCTGCTTAAAGACAGACTTTTCAGAAAAAGTTACCATATATAATCTTGATGTAAAAACTATGGCACAGTGCAACTGAGTAAATGCTGTTACTCAGGCATGTAAAAATGTGTGTATGCTCATTTTTCAACCAATACACATGCTGTGTGCATCAGAAGACAAAGAAAATTCTCTAGCCAATCAATACTACAGATCCTGCATCCTGCAAACTTTTTTGTGCTTAAAACCACTCAAGGTTTTTCAAGTGCAATCATGTTGTTAAATGCAAACCCCAATTAAACACAGCAAGGAATCTTTAAAATATTATTGCAGAAAGAACACTCTAGTTTCTTTCCCTGTTACATGTCTGTTATTTAACAGTGTCTTGGCTTAACACTTGGTTCTCTACACTCACTCTCAAATAAAAAGCCATTAAAATAGAGATTTTTGTTTAATCCAAGTTTTCTAGGATGGCACTAACCCGTGTTCTGAAGCTATTTTAGCATTTATCACACTGAAATAAATCCTTTAACAGAGCAGGACAGGACAACTCACTTTTCCAAAACATTACCTTCATTTTATATGTTAAAGTTTTCCACCTGCCCTATGTTCCAAAGTAACCAAGATCCACTATGTACATTTTTAGACTACTTATGGCTTTGGTAGGTAGGTTACTCATTGAGGTAATCACTAACTAAGCCTTTTGGAAGTCTTCAATTCTTCATCATCTCCTTATTAGATCTCATTTACCCGCTCCCCCCCTTGCCCCCCTGCTTGAACAGCAAACCCTAAATGTAAATTCTGCAGGAAGTCTGTAGGAGAGACTACTGACTCTGCTTCAAGGACAAAACACCTGCCATTTCCCACTTCAGACCTTCAGCATGCATCCAGAACATCTAAGTTTATCCTCATTCTTTCATCAAAATAGACACTAATTAACTAAATAACTAAACATAATTACAGTGTGAACAGGACAGATGCAAAAAAGAAACATGCAGTACTCCAAACAACATTTCCATCTTCCATGCAGTATTTTACTATTTCCTTCTTCCCTGACCCTCCATCACCCACACCTCCATGCGTTCTGTAACACCTGGTGCCTTACACCTCACTAAACACCTTTCTAGTTGGTCCTGTAAGCCACTTCAGTAGCTGTGACTCCCAGAACAAAGTAATAAGCATCAAATTAACACTGTGACAAAAAACAACTGACAGCAGCATGTTTATAAGCTTACAAATATAACTTTTACCGCAGTTGTAATGCTATTGGCAGCTGTATTCAAATTTTCCAGCAAAACAGTGTAAGCTGTTTAGCAAAGCAAAAATGCTGCATCAGCAGCAACTTCATCAATAAATTTCAGAAAGTCATAATTGAGGCATGTACTGCTGAAGAGAGCCCAGGTTTCTAAGATCCAAGCCAAGTAGACTTGAAAACTTCAAGTTCACTTTCATAGTTTAGAACCAGAACAAACCATGTCCAAACTACATATTCAAATTTTTATAAAAATTAAGGTTTAACATTTATTTTACATCTAGCTTTCCACATCCATGTGGGGACAAGGAATCAGAATGTACATAACTATAAGCAGTGCAAAAGTGGTGCCAGTGAGAAGTCACAGATGCACAATAAAGTGATAGTACAAGACTAGAGAAAATGAAGCTATGGATGTTAAGAATGGAGACAAAAAGGTTAAACAAGAAAAAAAAATGAAGTGGGGAGGAAGGAGAGTCGGATGTTTAATAATGCCCTTGTTGCTGCAGAGATAAACTAATGGCACAAGACAATGTTTCTTGTAGAACAAAAATCCAATAGCAATGAGTCTTTATTCACGTTTAGTCACCTGACATGAAAGTGTCTGTTGCATTAAAATAGTCATCAATGTAAATGGCAGCATGGCTGAACAAGTCCTTTTCAATGGTAACGAACATCCCACATAGTAAAGTCACTTCAACACAGCCTCATGACAATTCCCACATCAAAACAGTACTTTATTTTATAATTTTTTTGCCTCATCATTACTCCCACATTAAGATCTTTCAGTTGTCAAGTGTACAAGGTGAAGACAAAGGTTCTCAGTCAGCAAACACGGGTGCAGCAGGAGGTATCTCCACAACGCACCACTTCAGATCTGCTGGGTGCCAAGTCCATCCTTGAACGCTGGGCTCCCAGCACCAAGTGCAGCCCCACTACGGCCACACGACTATGTTAGCTTATTAATCTGCATCCAGCAGGCCGAGCAATGTGCCAACCTGCAACAGACTGAGCATTAGAACTGAAAACGGCAGAAGAGTCACTCCATTGAACTTTACATCATTATTTGATGTTAAACAATGAGGCAAATGCCAACAGTATATACAAAAACCAGCTTTGCTTTTACAAAAGATTTTGTTTCCCATATTGATTAATCCAGGCAGCTAACTCATTGGTTTATGCAACTTTATTGAAGAAAATAAATCAATTACTAGTAGAGCTATTAGTTGATCACTCATCCATTGACAACTTGCATCATTTATTCAGTGCTATATTAAACAGTGTTTTGGAAGACAGATTAACTAATAGCTCCAAGCCTCCTAACAAAATTTAAATGAATTACAAAAATGTTCTTAAACCCTATTTTGGAATACAAGGGATGTTTGACTTCCAATTTCCATTCTCTGTAAAACAAGAACTGGTCATTCCTTTATTGACATGCATAAGATACATCACATTTTCTGTTCTGCTGATGCTATAGATTCAGTACCAATTCTCCAGACACATCAGTTATGAGGAAAAGTATATATAAAACCTCAGTTCTCTAACGCTAGAAGGTTTGGACCAAGATGGATGCTGCTACAGCAATGTTACTTCTCTGATGGGAGAAAACTGAACACCCATCTCCCCTCCCCCCTTCAGGTGGTATCTTCAGTATCTGTTAGAGCAGTGAGGAATGTTTGTTTTTAATCTCATAACCAAGTTAGAATGAAGACATTGGCCACATAATACACATGCTCCATTAAAAAAAATTCTGAATCTTGGGCAATTGTTCTTGTGTAACTACTTTACAGATTCTAAAAGCAGTTATTGTCCAAAGCTGGAAGAACTAAAGTCTTCTCAGATGAGCATGTGCATGAATGGAAGGAGGTAAACAAAAAAATAAAAAAGATGAGGTCTGATAGGGGAGCAGCCGGATAAGAAAATCAAAAAAGGAACAGTAATTTAAAGTTTATTCCAGCTATAATGCAGGTTATTCTGACTTTAAGGTAGCATCACATGGCATACTTCTGAGTCCATTCCCGAGATATTCTGTTGTACCTGTAAACAAAACCAGGAATTGAATTAATGTCAGCATGAAAATGACAATTTCCTAAACAGTTTCTGATTAAGTATGATTTTATTCCCATCTCCCTATTCTCTTTACTCTGCGAGAAGTCTCTTTCTGTACCAAGACTGAACAATTCCCTTCCTAGACCACTTAGAATATTCTCTAATTGACAGGAAAAACTTTAAATTCAAGTCAGGCAAATTTGCAGGAAGTCTGCTGTGAAAAAATGACTGAAAGGGAAGGATTAGAGCCTATCCAGGATGGAAGAAACAAGGCATTTTGTTTAAATATCGTTCTTAGGTTAAGATTACAGTGTATCACATGCCATAAGTAAAGATTATTTGTTAATTATAGCCTTGGATACAAAATCTCAAATTTCCCATTTTAGATAAAAACAACACTAAACATTTCATTGCACTGAGTACTCTTTCCACATGAATATACTGCTCAAACTTTTAAACAGACATTAAAAGACTATTTGAAGTACACTACTTCCACAGGAACTTAGCTGACAATTAGTTTACACTTAATTCCATGCTTGTCAGTAAGAAGTTAATTTTCAACTATACAAGCAGAACATAATCCTCATACATTTCCTAGTTTAGATGTGGAAGACAGACACTGCTGACTAAAAACAGCTGAAATTTGGATTGTCTAAATTCAATCATATCAATATATGAGGTCTCGCTACATGGCATCATTTTGAACCAAATTCTGACAAAATCTGGGTAAATACTTACCAGAACAAGTTGACAACCTGCCTCAGAACTCAGTAATAATTTCATACTGACTTTTTTTTTGGCCATGCAAAAGTAGTATCTGTGAGAAATAGTGACTAGCCAATACATTACACACTAACCACAGATCAGGCTGTTAAATTTCCAGGTTCAGTACTTGGTGCATCCATTATCTGTTAGTTAATCCAGTGCCTTAGAGCATGCAGCACCCAAGTGCTGACAAATTTCCATTTTGTTAAATGCACCATAATTTGCAAATATTCTTACCTACCCTACAGCATAGCGTATTTCTCTGTCCACTCTCTTGCTAACCTATTGTACCTAATTGGACAAATATATTTAGCATTAATATATATTAAAAAAACCCAAAGTCTGCTTCACAATTCTACCTGTGCAAAATGTTAAAAATACCTAAGGAAAATAAAAGTCGTTATAACACAGATGGGGAAAAGAGTTCTGCAGCCTATTTTCAAGGGGAGCACCAAACTTAAAGGCCAAGCTGCTGCCCAATGAAAGCATCACAACACCAAAAAGCTATCTTTTCTTCATTATGGAGATCTAACTAGATTTATGCATGGTAAGCAAAAAAATAGGCAATATATATACTGTAAAATACTTCCATGCATGTGAGAAAAAGGTAAGTCTCCTTCACCCACAACTTCAAAGCTGCTAAGCTCCTTTGTTTTTAAATTATGCACTACCAAGAAAAGTCACTTCTTTGACACACACGTTTTCTCCATGTCAGATTTTCACAAAAGGCTCACTGAACACAACTGCAGTCTGACAATGCACTCTTACAAAGTCTATTAGAACAATGGTCTTGTGCAATTCTGTACTTACTTGTCTCTGTCTGTTTTATAGATACGTGCAATCTCTGGCACTAGTGGGTCATCTGGATTTGGATCACATAACAGTGAACAAATGGATAAGAGAACTGTAAAAAAAAAAAAGCATTCTCAATAGCGAAACAGGAATGACAACCTCAGAAACAATGGAGCACAGATCTTTACATTAGCACAATGTCGACACAGGAGAGTACCTAAAAAGTATTTTCCTGATGAACAGCCAAAATAAATTCACAACTCTAAGTAAAAAGCCTAGAATAACTTGAAGGTTTGTAAGAACTATTTGCTTCCTACTTGCCAATACTTACAGCTGTCAGTGAGCACATGAGAACAGCACTGTTGTCCCCTGCACTATGATGTAACGTAGCAGCCAACAAAAGCACATTATGTACTCTGATGAACAGCATATCCATGGCTTTTATCACTAAACCTAGGAAACCTTCAAATTTAAACTTTTCATTTTAAAATCAGACTGAATTCTTTATCTGTTGTACATAAGGCAAGATTACCCTTGTCTGCACTGATAAAACTATACACATGTTGTAAAAAAACTCTAACACTGTTGTAGGCAACAATGAGGACTACTTCTTCTACTCTCACAGAAGCTTTAAAAGGAAATGGTGAAGCATTAAAATGAAGGGAATCCACATTCAAATCACAAACTGACTGTTGGGACAGACAGGAATTGCAAGTTCTATAGACAAAAGGGCACTTTGATGGATCTTTTGAAGCCACAGTGACCAGTGGCTTTGAGGCAAAACAATTTGCTCATCATGAAAATATTTGAGAATTATCTATTATTTACTGTAGTAAAGTAAGGAAAGCCACAAATCTTCTACTGCAACACAACATCAATTTATCATGACGTAGGATCAGTAAACTTAGTTCATGAAGCAACGTAATACAATGCCAGTGCACCACGGTAGAAAGCAACACGTATCAATGACGGGTTTATTTATCTACCACCGATCTGCCAATAGAACTATGCATGTAATTCTAGGCAGACTGAAAAAAGTATGCAAATTTCATTATTAAAAACTGACTTTAAGTTAATCTTTCATTGTATATGCACAAGTGTATCCACACGGGCAGCTGCAAACAAGCAGTTTCTCAGCCTTAGATTGAACACACCACCACAGGCCTACTTCAATCCAAATGCTGGCAAATTCCTCTGGGAGCAAGCTAGCAAACTCTGCTAAGAATACTGAAGCAAGTAAGTGGCCAGACAAGGTCTTAAACAGCCACATAGCTAAAAGTGTTAGGAAAAAGCAATACCCATTAAAAATGCAGTACCATCTAACTGGCAAAACATAGGCTTGAATGAGGAAGGGAATGGAAATCAAAGAGATGGGCAAGAATTTAACACAAAGCCAGAAGCGCAGCATTCAACACAAGATGGAAATATTTCTCCTTCACAAAAGTTACCTTTAGAAATAGTTAAAGCAGGAGACCACTGTGATCTTAGAATATCAAGACAAATGCTGCCATTACTGTTAATATTTGGATGATAGATTCTTGTTGTAAATGCAACCTGCAACAAAAAACAAAGAAAGAGTGCATTTCGGTCTGTGACAATATCTGCATCCCTTGTTCTCAGTGAAGCTAGTAGTGAACTCTAAAAGAAAGGGATTAAGCAGTTAAACTACATCAAATTCAGGGAAGTGCACCCAAACCACAAGCTCTCAGTCTCCCATTACCAGGCACTATTTCAGAGAAAGGGCAAGTATGAGGCTTCTAATCACAGCTGCCTTATCATGAAGACACTCAACAGAAGTGTCTGAACCAGAGTAACACTGCTGTCACAGAGCTAAGGAGCTTCAAACCCTGCAGTCACTCCAAGGGTACACTTTCATATTGACAGAAAATTGGAAGACAAAGCTAGTGGCTGATAAAGCTGTCAAAACAGAGCATTTTTGCAATTACTGCCAAACTCTAAAAAATAACCTCTTCATTTGATTTTAAGCACTCAGCAAGTTAATTCCTACCCATAATGTCACATTCCTACAGACCAATCCAAACAGCTATAGTAATACAGTCCCCTTGGCAAGAATTCCATTATAGTAACACAATGCTAATGAGTTCTCCTATCAATTAAGAAAACCAGAAATGAATCCGAATACTTCAAAACATTCCAAATTCACACACATGAATTTGCTCATTAACTGTATGCTAACACACCCATTTCTTATGGTAGTCAGAATGGGACCCAGACACCTAACATATTGTAAGAGTGCATGAGAAGTGAGACAGTACTACACTACAGAGGCTGACAGAGGCTGACAATTTCTGTCCTGTACTCAGTTCTTTAAAAAGCATTAATTTCACAAATGAGAAAGTAAAACTTACCTTAGGTGGTTTGAATGGGTAGTCTGTGGGAAAGTGAATTGTCAAGAAGAATACACCACCCTGATATGGACTGTCGTTCTGTCAAAGCAAACAAATAATTCTCCTATTATCATCTTTAGGACTAAATATCTCTGAAAATCTTATTTTTAATAAATAAAAAGAGAGGAAATTTGTTAAAAGAACCAAGATGTTTAATCCACCAATACAGGCAAGATACAATTAAAAGTCAATTACTACTTCCTCAGGTAAGCAATACAGAACACAGACAGGTCACTTTCCGTGTGGACGCTCCAAGCTAAGCCATCTTAAAAATCTGCTTCTCTGGCAATCTGCTCAGAACTACTTGGCAAAAGCATACAAATGCTTCTGAGATAGCTCCAAGAAGTAATGCTAACAGAGTGGAGGTCCCATCAGATTTTAAACCCTCCAGTTCCGTGTCTGGAGCTTATTTGTTATGATCACCCAAGTTTAAGGTGGCTATGGACTCCCATTCCCTCCTAAGTTCTGTCCTTAGCTTCAGCTCTGCACAAAACGTATGAATACACAGTTAACTCCTTGTTCCTTGAAAAAAAACCCAACAAAAAAAACCCCCAACCACCCACCCTATCAGCACAACTGAACACACAAAAAATAATCAAGATTTAAGTGAATTCTTCCTCCCTTGCTGTACTAGAAATTCACTGTAATCTAGTATGGAAGAGTATTTTACATTTCCCTGCTCCAAGGAAACACAAGGATAATTCATTTGTGTGTCAACATGTGGAAGTAAAAAAGATGATAGTAAAAATGGAGCAACTAAATATGGATTCTGTAATTTAGCAGTTACAAGAAGAAAGAAGCAAAAGGTTTTTACTCAAAATTAGAACTAAATTTCTGCAATAGAGCTAAAAGTTTCATTGTTTAACCTGAAGAATACTTCGCTTTTAATTCTGGACTCAGGGCTAAGGAAAACAAATTTGAGACATACACAATACACTTCTGCCTTATTGTAAATTGAATTCTCATATTAATTGCAAAAACATTTCACCAATTGTAAGGAAATAACTACACATTACTTAAATACCAGAAAATGAAAATCTGTAACACAAGACAGGGGACTCAGACCTGGCCACGTGTAGGGAATACCCTATCCAGTCTCTGATGAAAACCTAGCCATGAAGAGAGAACCGCTTCCATTTGGTCGGTACCATACGAGGCCGTGAGGGGCCAAGAAACACCAACCCTTTTACTGCACATATTTTGGGGCTACATTTTAGCAATTACAGAAACTCCTCTTAGAGTGTGCTGAACCAACACAAGCTCTCACACACCTAAGAAAATCACAGCCTGTACAACAGCCTATTGCAGAGGTGGAAGACAGATGACTGGTTCTACAATCCTGTTATTAAAGGCAGCACCACAGGAGCACTAGAACTACTAACACCACACTTCTGTCAGGATACTGCCCAATCTGGAAACGGGAACGCAGACCTTTTGACACCACAAAAGCCACAGGGGAAAAAGGAGCTGTACATTATTAAACCAGAAGGGAAAACTAAAAATAACAATCCAAATTTAAAGTCAACCAATACTTAATACCTCATGACCATGCAGACACCAGCCACACAGAATCACCATACCCAGTGTAGAGCAAAACACTCCTTGCCATTTAAGCATGAATATAGGTATTAAACATTTCTATCTTTTTGAGGTACCTAGTGACAATCAATGAGGACCAGGTACTCTGGGATGAAGAGACATTTTTCCAGTCCAGTGAACCTCTAATAGCAATCTCCTAGTAACACACTTGTAGCTGTACATAAAGCCAGGGTCTTTCAGCATCACTGATATTTAATTCCTGCTTTGTAGCCTCACCAGAGGCCTGTGTTCACAGGTTACAGAAGGTTTTGTTTTTTAAATACAAATAACCAGCTATCTGAGAACTTCAGATGTTAAGTGCTTCCAGGTTATGTTTTCAACAAAGGCAAACAGCTGGCTTCCTTAATGAGGAAAAAAAGTCACATTCAGGTTTCAGATGCTTAATGAACATTTAACACTGACTTTTTTTCCTCCAGTCATAACTGAAACCTCACATTTCAGTTCTATTCCTTCAAGTATTAACTATCTCAGCAGTACAACAAGAATTCCCTGTTCTAAAACCCACTCTAAAACACCCCAACTAATTCCTGACATTAGGACCAGCTCCTAGTACAAAGTTCATGCTAGCTTCGAACTTTTTCTAAAGTTAAATGCAAACATTCTAGATATTAAGTGATAATACCTAACACTGCTCTAGGGATCATTTCAGCTGAAATACGTGTCCTCATAAAACACTGCAACAACAAAATAACTGATTTCTCCCCCCTCCCTCATTTTCTTCAACTGTAATGAGCACCTCTAGAACTTAAATTCGATAAGGGGAGTTACAAAAACAAAAGTAAACCAAAACCCCCCCACTTTTCTCCTCAGTAGGAACTAATCATTTAATATTACATCACAAGAATTAGAATACTTACAGGTCCCATAATTGTGGCTTGCCAATGAAACACTACAAAAGAAAAACTCCGCATTATTATCTAGGCATGATATGCTTTGAGTTAGCAGAGCAAAACATCAAACTTAACGTCACTTACTGTCATCTCCAACGGGACCTGCTGAACACTGTGCTGGAGGATCACGGGCTAAGTCACTAAGTTCCTTTAAGAAAACAAACAAACAAAAAATAGTAATTTTCACTTCAAAAACCTTCAACAGTTCTTCCATATACAAATCCAGACGAATGTGCCACTAACAACTCCAGGAACCACTAGATCAGTAACAAAAATGCCTGCAGAACACAAGGAGCACCAAAACCAGCTATGAAGGTAAACAGCTACAATGACTGCTTTTTCTAATACATGTATGTCACTACTGTGAAGACACTCTTGCTGAAGAAAGAAGCAGGATGCAAAGCCTGAAGTTGGCAAAATCTAACAACTTTCTGATCACGATTTCCAAGGACTCAGTCTTAGCTAGGTAAGCCTGAAGTGGAAGGAGAGAAAACTGGTGATGGGTCTTCATGAAACAGAAAGCACTATGTGTGTGACAGCTGACATTAGAATTCAAAAGAGAAAGAAAAAGCTCCACAGAAACTTGGTTTCAGTTTACCTACTACCTGCAGCAGGGATCTTGCAAAGATCAAAACAGACAGGAAAATTCAAGAGGCTGACAAGCACTGTCATCAGGCAAAATATCTGCATTTTTTATTTTATACTATACATTATGCCTTTAAGATTCCAAATAACTGAGCTGAACAAACAGTTCCCTCCCTCATTACAGAGGAATGAAAACACAAACTTCAGATGGAGGATTCCTTGAGCAGTAACAACACTGCTGTGATGAATCAAAGAAGCTCTGCATTAAATTGTTTTAATGCTCCACAAGTCGTTTGGACAGTGTCTTAAAATTAAATTTACACTTTCAGTTAGAGCATATAACAACTACCTTGTTTCTCCTCTGTTCTCCCTTGAATTTAAGAAGGGCTTCAAGAGCTTCTATAAATAAATCTGCACTTGTTAAGGTATGTAGAAGTCATGAGAAAAGGCAAAATATTCAGCCCATCTTCCATGTATTAACAGCCTCACACAAGATTTTTCTTTTTTCCTGCAAGTCTATACAAGCCATTAAACCAAGAACTTTGTCAGACATTTAAGAAACCCAGGCATACCTATTATGCTGGAAACATGTGCATATTTTGACCAGACAGCTAACTCTTGCCCAGGAAGATCCTAACGTACATCTTTTAAGCTTCATAAATTCCACACTTCATAGAAAATTACTAAATACACACCAACAGAAAATGAAAAAAAAAACCGAAAAAACAAACTTATGTTCCTTGTAATATAAACACCTTGTTCTTTGGTAAGACAATAGCTCCTGCAAACACAGAAAGAATAACACCACTTCAACACCTGGAAGTCCATACATTACAAAAAACCCAATCACAAATGAACAAACAACAAGAACGCCCCAACCAAACAACAAAAACACACCACCCAAAGCCCACACCAATCCCCTACCCCTCAAACCACCAAGAACATTTAGTCCCAGATTGCCCCCTATACACATTAATTCTGATCAACTTGTCCTTTAATAAACTTCCAGTTTTGCATTAGCATCAGACTGTTTAACAAAATGAAACTGTATCACTTTTGATAAGTAATGGCACAATGAAGTTAATATTACAGCTCATTTCATTGCTGCTGTTATTTAGAAGTGTGGGCAACAGCTCTTTGCACATCATCACAGTAAATCCAGGCAGAATGCATTTTGCTACACTCTCCAGATACTATTGGGGGTCCCTGTGATAGACTTATTTCTGCCATTTAGTATCAGTTATTAGGTCCACATATTGTTCATTACCCTTTAATAAATTTGCTAAGTTAGATTTATGTTATCCATGTAAAGGCAAACAATACATGCAAAAGAAGCTTCAGATAGAAAGGCTTTTTCAATTTCCAGGACTTTTTTTTCCATTTAACAAAAATAGAAGGTTTTGTTAGTCAGGTTTATTTCTCATTAAAATATATTTCCCAGTTCTAAGAATGATCAATCATTTCCAAAATCTGAGATGAAAAAAGATATCATGTCCCTCAAAGTAAGCTGTAGCCACAGAATAAGCAGAAAGACACAAATGTTATTAATGCAGTTGTATTGCTATTACTGGATTGATTTAATAGTGAAAGAACATTTCAATCCTGTTTTTTTTTTAAACTATCACAGTGACTAAGAACTATGAAAAGGCTCTTCCTGCCATTTATGAAAATTGTAGAATTGAGTAGCATGAAGACAAGGATGAGAAAAGATCAGCATAAAAGTGGACTGTCAGGGACATGTGCATTAGACTAGAGAGCTCTTCAAAAGGTACGACTATCTTCAGAGAAAGGAGAATTCAGTAGTCAAAATAAAAATAGGTGTTTTACCACAGCAGAAAAATTAGTAATTCAACATCAGTAATTCAACTACAAAAAGTAATTGCAGATATAAGACATTTATTAAATTAGTACGTTCTAGTGAAACATTTGTGCAAAAAACCCTTCACTAAAACTAATTTAAAAGCTGAAACAAATGAGTTTCAATATTTCAGACTCCAGTAATTTCAAACTGTATGTCTATACAAAGTTATTCCTTTTAACTACTTGAATATTCTAGATAACAAACTAGCAGTAACCTTGAATAATGAAAGGACTAAAGTTTTATCTGGTCCAAAACACTCCAGTTAAAAAAAACTCCTAATTGTGCTAATCAAAGCAGTTCAATATACAGATAATCTCAGGAACATGTGATACACCACTCGGCATTTCACCCACAGAGCAAGTAATTCACCCACTAAATTCAGAAAGGAAAAAAGCTGAGGTGGCAGACGCTCTCGTGTTTGCTTCTCTGGGGTTCTATGGTCAGAAAAGTCTGCAGTAAAGCTGTTTGCTTCAGCAGAGTGTGAAGGGTTGTGGAAGAACTTGGGCAAACACGAAGCAAACCCCGGCTCGCGTTAACACCAGACCTACTTCATCTCCTTGTTAAGTGAGTGACACTTCACATCTACACAAAGAGGGGAGGCTTATTGCAACAAGGGAGTGGAAAGTTCTGAGTAACTTTAAAAAGCACCTCCTTCTAAAAGCTACAACTCTACTGAATCCAACAGGCAAACTGGAATAACTGGAAACTGAACAAGCAGAGGCACGTGGGCTGTGAGATCTGGAGTCCAGTTGAAGCACTTCGTTCAAGAAAAGGAAGAAGCCATTTTTTTTTTAAAGCTTCCCACTCAGTAATGTAAATACAAACCTGCCTTCCTTCTCAGCTTAGGAATCAAGAGTAAGTCTTATAAAAAAAATGTAGTCTGTAATATTGCTACATACAAGAGCTTTCTGCTTCTCATATTCCTTTTACTGCCGTACTTACTCCTCCACCTCTGCTTCTTTTTGGTAACGTGGATTCAGTAAAGCTTTCCCTTTGTCAAGAGGTATTAAGCGACATCCCAAATTTTGTTAAAAATCCCCAAAGCAGAATGCACATTTTCCTGGAGTCAGTTGTTAAGAGTTTTTCACTTTAGAGGTGGCTTAAAAAAAACCAAACCCAAAACTCCCAAGAAGCAAAGGTGAAAGACTTCACATAGAAACACTAAGCCAAAGTTGGTGTGGAGTGACGGCCACGCGCCCATGGGAAAGGATCAGCTTTGAATTACAACCGTGACCAGCAGTCCCTGTCACTGCCAGAGGTTTCCGGTATAGCTCCAGCATGTCACCGTCTCTGTGTCCCAGTTTCCAAATATAAAGTTGTGAGAGTTCCTACCTCTCCACAAGGATGATTAGTCACTCGGCATGTTACAGATTTGAACACTGTTAAAAGAGTGAGCACCAATGCCACTGTTAGAGGATAACAGCAATGTAACATAGACAAGGAGCAATACACGTACAAATTTACAAGAGTTTTGGAAAACAGAGATAAATAGAAACACAGCAGCAGTACCCACCACTGCAACAGAGAGATCTGCTTTAACACAAATAGATGCACCGTTGTCTTCTGACAGCCCCACATTAAGTCCCTAGCAAGATTCAGTTTCACTGGTGAAACAGCCAGCCCCATTCTTTATCTCCCCTCTTCTCTTTCACTAAACATTTATCAGAAAGCTAATAAAGATACAAACCAGTACCTTCGAGAAAATAATGCTTATAAAAAACTTAACTAATCTGCTTGTTATGCAGCAATATAATCCCAACTAACATAGAAAATACAGCTTATGCTTCAAGTGAGGATTCAAATGACATGGGAGTGCAAATGCAGGACTGTGATCCTATAATAAACCAGAAGTGTCTTTTTTTCACTGAAAAGCTGCTAAAAAAACCTTCAAACCACTCCCCTCTACCAGCTATTTAAAAGATTACTGAAGCCATTTAAAGAATGAAGAAACTTTAAAGTATGAGAAAGGTTACCCTTGCTCACCCAAACATGCATGAGCAAGAAAACAGAAGTTTTCAGGTCCCAGAAAATTCTGTAAGAAATGACAGCCTAGTGCCTACCAAGATGCCTTTTGTCAAGGTACCAAATAATGCAGCATCTGCACCAGCTTTTCTTCCCATGTGTCAGATTTCATACTCCCTGTGGCACTACTACATTTATCTAGTTTAAGATGGAAATAACCAGGCCTTATTTTTAACAATAGTAACAGCTGACTTCAACACAGAGTGACAGAAGATCACTTCCAGCAGAACGACTGAAGATTGTCCTCCACACGCCTAAACTAAGACACATTTAATATTGCTTTGTAACATAAGCATTTGTTAAAATCATATATTGCAGCTTTCTGGTTTGTAGTCAAGAAAACATAGGGGGGTTAATTTGCTTTACATTTCCAGAAAATAACTTGTTATACCTTGGAGGGCATGAAAGGGGATATGCAGTTAAATCAGAAGTTAAAATAAAAAACCCCACAACACACACAAAAAAATAACAAAAGCTGCTCAACCAAAAAAGGACAAAGAGAAAAAAAAGAACACTTAGGCCAATCAAAAAATCACCATTTATTAACTTGACTCCTTGTCTAATGATGTGTCAAACAGGATTTTCAAACTCTAGGCATCCAAAAACTCATCACTGCCTTAGTCTTACTCATTAGCTCACAGCTGAAAACAGCTTTAAAAAAGAAGGAAGGATTGGAAGCAGCTATAAAGGGAGGGGAAGAACATTTAAGCCTGTTTGAAGATTAAGAAGTGTCAAGCAGCAAAGAACTACTGCCTCATCCCACACACCTGCATTTGAAACGTTCATTTCAGCACAGAAATTAATTACACCTGGAAGCAGAAAATAACAGTTTGAAAGGACTCTGAATGTGGATTTCTAAGCTGAGTAAGAAAGCAATGGCATAATACACATCACAAAACAAATGTAAGCAGCAGAGAATTATCAGTTGCAAACAAGCTGGCCTTTTGGCTAACAATAAATAGATTAAAACAATGTGTAATGGCAGTGCATCATACACAAAGAGGTAGGTCCCTGTCGATTAGAGCAACTATACAGAGAAACACATGAAAAGCAGTCACAAGAAACAGTGAAGACAAGGAGGACAGAAAGATCTTTAAGAAACCCAAAACACAACTAGGAATGTAACAGCTGTGATTCTCCCCATTTTGACTATTCTGCTTCTATTTTTCATGGTTCTCCTTTCAGTCCTTAGTACTGGCTTTTTCAGGCTACACCCCAGATATTGTTTGTGCAACATCCAGCCACAACACCAGTGGTATAATAAAAGACAAACACAGAAATATTCATGTTCTAAGCCTCGCACTCAAGGAAGGAAATGCCAGACTGCTGTGCAACTGAAATGAAGTCACTCAGTGTACTTGGACTGTGATACAAACTACTCAGGTGACCACCTATGATCTTTTCAAAGAACCTACCTTTCAGAACACAGTACATTTGTGAATGAGAGCATTGTCTACAGCTCTTCTCATCTGTTCTGAAATTTGGAAGGTGTACAAAGCAGGTAATGTTTTTTGGGAAATTTCAGAGTTACTGCAACTAAAATGGCTCTATTTATTCCAATGTTTTCAGTATTGCAAAGCTCGATAGATCCAACTAGAAAAGGAACTCAGTTAAAAACTTTGCTTTCCTGGTCACTCCCTAAAGGCGTTCAGAACAAACTTAGAAAAAAGGTGGCAACTACACACCTTGTAGTTGTGCTTTGAATTCAAATGCGTGGTTTGTTTCCCCCAAAGTAACCAAAACCACAGAAGCTGTCCTACTCAAGATGAAGAAAATCTGACTGCTTTACACACAGGTATTGTAACAACTACCATACCCTGGAAACAGCAGAGCTTATTCAAACACTCCTATGCTCAGTGTAGAATGAGGGCTGTGTACATTGCAGCGTTATGCAAGAGCCTCCCAACGTGCTGCCCTGCAGCCTGTCGAGGGTGCAGTAACTTAAGAGCAGAAACTCAGCCACCAGCACTTGACATATCAACCAGAAGCAGCATCTGCACACCCTGGGCTCGATGTGACAGAAAACTCACAGGGTTTGCCAAGGCTACACAAACAACAGCTTTGGAGACTGGCAGTGTACAGGACAAGTTTTTGTAGAAATGACAAGCAGCCTCAATGGGGCACATGACATCAGCAGGTCCGCACTTTCTGAAAAAAGGTACAAGAATTCTTCATGTTCTCAAAGAAATGAGGATGATTTAACATCAAGTTATCAAATAAACGTTCTAACAAATAACACCATGCCTGTAATCAGCATGGTGAATTCACTGTTTCCAAGCAGCTCAATATATTACTCTGAAATTTATAAATTATTTAACCTAACAAACTGAAAATCAGCTCTCCTTCACAAAAGCTGTCTTGACTTTTACCAGTCCATGTTTTGTATGAATACAAAGACCCACGTGAAAGCTACTGCAATATACCATAGGGGTGCACTCTTTGCACACAACTACGTGGGATTGATTCCACTGGCTTAGCTGTAGCATACAATTACTGCATCATATTATGCTATTTGTGTAACTACCCTTCATAACCAGTCTGTGTTTTGAGCAGCTACTCATGGAGATGCAACAACTAACACTGTCTAGAAGATTAGGTACAGTTACACGCAAAATCAGCTCACACCAAGACAACAGTGTAAAAAAAACCCCACCAACCACCACCAAAACTTAACACAAAAATGTATCTGGAGTGCAACTGCTCTTACAGTTGAGTTACACCTCAGCTATCCAGAGAATAATGATGTACAGAAGGGTCTTAAAGTTTAAAAATAAAAAACAGTTTAGGAAAAAGTTTAAAAGCATCTTTATGAACAGACAGCATCCGGAAGTAGGGAAATGGAAGGGGGTAATGGCTCCCATGGCAAATTGTAACTCAAAAGATGCTCCTATATTACTCAAGGCAAGAAAAAAAATTAAAACTAAGGCTAAAAGAAAAAACAAACTTTGCATTTATCTGATTTAAGAGAATTTTCTGGAATTACTTCTCAAATAGGCCAACCAAGGTTAGGAAGTATCGCCTTAGAGCAGTGCACTTATATTTATTAGAAACTTAGAAGAGCTCACAAAGGTGATGAACACCTGGACAATATAATTCTAGGTTACAGAGAAAGCTCACTATAAAGTTAACTGAGCACTTAATATGATCTTCATGCCTTCCCATCAGAAAGACCTAAAGGGCTTCAGCATCTGCACTCAGTTCAGCTTGCAACTCTGGTGTCCAGATGCTTGTGGAAAGGATTAAATGTTGGTCACCTCCTTTTTCTACCAGGCTGTAACATTTGCAAAGCAGTCTGCAATCCTCCCATCTTGCTCACCTAAAACCAGAATAAAAACCCACCACAATTACAGTGGAAAAAACTGCTGGAGATGTTGAAGATGTCTAATGTATCACACCTCTCAAAGGGATGAGGTTCAGAACAAAGGCTTCCTTTACATAAAAATTTAATACTGAAGTTTACTGTTGGTAAAACTCCCCATATCTATTTTAGCGTTCAGTCCCAAATCCTGAAGTGCTCCATTTGGCTCATTTTTCAGTATTAAACCTTGTCTACATCCAAGTATTTTACAAAAAGTTGCCAAATATATAGACACCAATTTAAATTTTTGAATAGAATTTCAACTATTTTTTTTTTGCAAAGCTTCCCCAGCACAAGTACTGCATTTAATCAGATCAGTACCGCATACAAAGTCCAGTGAAAAGAAACTGTTCATTTTTTTATCTCTCCTGCATTTTCCATTTAAAATTTGAGGCATTAAATTTGCATTAAATTTCACAAAACTGTCCAACATGTGCAACTCAACACAGTTTAAGACCCTCTTCTGATAAAACCAGCTTGACAAAAAGCAACCACATTTAAAAATGCACTACTGACTGCAGTAATATACACATTTACACTGATGATTTCCTTTCTTATCTTGATTTTTTTTCTGTATATTATACCATCAGGTTACTACATCAAATCAATCTCAGGAAAAAATGCATGCCTATAATTCAGTCTTTCCAATGTAAGCTATAGCATCTTGGCCTAAAACCATCAACAAAAGTCAGCTTATACTGAGAGATCAGACCTAATGCTGAAGTGCAGACTGCAAGTTCCCATCTGCCAGCTCTGCTGCACAGGGGAGGGACCTACACAAGAACACAGGGCAGACAGTTAAAGTGGCAAAACCTTCATATTTGAAACAGAAAGATTTATCAGAGATGACATATCAATGCCTTAATCTGAATGACACAAAAGCTCAACCCTTTCCCATTCCTCCTTACCAGCTGTCACTCGACATCTCAGAGGTTAAGAACCTCCATCCTCTGCTTCAACAGTTCAACCCATTGGATGCAGAGAACACATCTGCAGACAGTGGCTAACACCAGCCTGGAGCTGGCCTCCACAAGGAACAGAGATGCCTTTGGCAAGAGGCAGTTCACTGCTCAGTATCCAACAGCTGCTGCCTACAGCTGTTTACATCCTTCTCCACTCCCTTACCCATTCACTGTGAGCACACAGAAAAGCCTCAGAACTGGTTACAGACTGGGCAGGAAGTTGAAGGGAGCTTGTTCTGTGGAGTTGTACATCAGGACTTCTGTAGAAGAAACTCACACTAGGAATAATAGCAAAAGCACAGGCTTATTTTCAAAACCAGATCTCTGAAAGCTGGAATGATCACAAAGATCATAAGGGCTGGACAACCTTTTTACTCTGTTATACATCAGCCCACTTAAATCCTTGATATACTGGAGGACTCTCTTTAAAGTATGCAAGAAGTACCTATCTAATGGAATATTGATCTCTGAAGTTCTGTAAATTACTCAAGTGAGATAATGATCCCCGTTCTCCTCCTACTCCAAAGCACATAAAAGTTCTACTCTGACTAGGAACTTGTTTCATAAGCCCTGTGTTCAATTAATAGCAGAAGTATTTAAGTTACTGCAGTCCAAACCGTCTAGCTAAGGAAGCATCAGTTTTCTTCTCCCATAAAAAAAGTAAGACCAGTTCTTACAAGACATCCAATACCTTATTAATTAAGCTGGTCTTCAATACAGAGTACCAAACTTACACCATTAACAAACATTTTCATTTTAATTATATTAGTTTCATAGTAGAAATTTCACTTCTAACTATCTGGATAAGCTAAATCTTAAACAGAACTTGAGTGATGACAGTTTTCATTTAATGCTAAATAATTTTATTTTGACTTTTGAAAAACACTTGAGTTCTTCAATCCTGGTGCTTCCCAAACTCCATTACTGCAGTATCATGATTTACAAATCAACCACTGCCTTCTGGCTCAGTGCGACCCTTCCAACCCACAGAACAGAGTGTGATAGTTGTGCTGAATTACCTACCCGAGGCAGGGCTTAGTCTAGCCCTGGATATTCACAACAGCTAAGGTGAAATTACAGTAAAAAAGGTAATTCAATACATAGAGAGAGCATTTACAAAGGTTTAAAGCATTTCAACTAAGCTTACATCAACTGAATTTCATTAGCTAGCTAATCTTAACTTTCTGAGCCCCTAAACACACAAATCCAGACTTCTAGACATTCATTCAAAGCATGAGTTCAATCACATAACTTCAAGTTATTCAAACTTTTGAAAAAGCCCAGCAAACAAAATTCAAGACTGCCCGCAGAAGTGTTGTGGGTTTCACCCAGAGAAGAAAACTCCAACCAGCTCCATATATATTTTTTTTAAAATTCATACTAAGTTCAAAAGAAAAAAGTAGCAGTTTAAAAATAAAGTAAGAAGCAGGCTTTGTAACTCTTCAACTGAATCACCTCTGGTTAAACTAATGCACATTTCCATGCAGTCCTCACTGGTGCACATTACATCCAATCGCTGAAAAACACTATGAATATTTCCAGGGTTAGTAGCATTTGTTACTATGAGCATCTGGAGAAGAGGGTATAAAGTTGCGATTCATTATACATCTAGGAACAGTGCTGGAGGCTATGGCCTGAAGAAAAAGAGTTTTTCAGTCTCCACTCCACCAATGTGAATTGAAGCCTTCTATCTGTACTTAAGCAGGATAAATGGTTTTGCCACCTTCAGCCTTTAACTTCAAGGATGCCAATTCCACTTAAGATTTTCTAATAAATTATTCCAACGTAATGATGTTGGCTTGTGCAATGCCTAATCAAACTGCTATAAAACACAGCAGGCACAGCCTTTCTTAAGGATCACACAGATGAGACATTTCATGCATACATCTCCTGTATTAATTCTATTTTTAACCTATCAAGATCACCACTTAGGCCACTTATATTACCTCACTATAATGCATGCACACGGCAGTGATAAAACGGATGTGTATCAACGATGTAACATTCCCAAGCTTTCCAAATTTCACGCATTCCTGATTCCCTACTCCTCCAGAAATGTTTTGCCGCTAGCGGAACATTATCATCATTTGAAGCGGAAGCGCCAACGTGCTGCAGCGATTACAGGATGTGTTTTCAGCAGGCACCACTGACACTTCAGACCAAGACAATGTGCCACAGCATGTATCAAGCATTTAGATGCAAGCTCCTATATCAACATGAATTTCTTGACAATTCTGCGGGGAAAAAGAATTGGGGAAAAATTCCATCCTCAGGAAAGGAAGCACTTAATTTTAAGATGTAGGTCCACATTATTCTGTGGTAAAAGAACTGGCTTGTTATAATAACTGCAAAACAAACCGTATCAATTATAAGAGTTTTGCCAACTGAACCCAAGCTACCTCAGAGCAGATGGCAGAGGTGCCATGATGAGCTCCAGCATAACAACAATCTGTCTTTCTGGGATTGGCAATGTCCTGACGACTACTTCAGTTTGGAGAACACTTTAAAAAGGGTGTTGCAGAAGTGGATAACCCAACACACAAATACTCATTTGCTTTCATTTTCAAGTCAGAAGAAGAATTTCCCAGTTACGTTTTAAACAGGAGTAGCTGTTTTCTGAATTTCTATCAGACTTCAGATTAAAGGTACAAACACTAACAGTGTCTGAAAGTCTGGTTTACTCAACCTAATGAAGAATGCTCTTTTGCTTCATATGTCAAGCCCACAAGGAGGGAGTCAGCAGACTGAAATTACCTTCACTGGTGCATTCAGCATGTCATCTGCTGAAGGAGACAATGAACTCTAGGCCTGGCAAGCAATACCACAAGACAAACTAAAACGACTGTGTGTGATTATAATGTTTTGAGGGCCTGGTTTCTCTTTAGCCTGTTCTCATCTACTGCCAACAACATCCTACAAGGAAGCAGAGTTCCAAGGTCTGATCTGTGATCTTACAATAGGAAGACAGGGAATCCCAGCTTACCGGTGACAGAGTGCCATTCCCTCTGGGCTTTACTGGTTGACAGGATTAAAATTACATTCACAACCATTTTGTTACAGAACTGGCCCTACTGTGTTTTTTTTGTTTCAACCTCAATCCCAGTAAACATCTGTACTGGAAACCAGTACTGGAAAGAAAACAACGTGCAAAGAATGGTTTCAGTCTACAAATAAAGATCACTTTCCAGTCTTGCAAAAACAAAAATCCAAACTGTAAACTTTATGCGGATTTGGAAGTGTATTGTGTAGTGTGGTGCAATCAAACTGTTTAAAACCTGAAACACACACACACAAAATACAAAAAGAAAAAAGAAAAGAAGAAAAAACCTTGACTCAGCCATCTCCCCAGCCCTAAATTCTTGCACTAGGTAAAGGAAGAACCTTGCTACTACAGAATGCCATAGAGTGTAAAGACCAATACAGGACAAGAGACTGAACACAACAGGCCAAAACCTTGAAGGCAGAGAGATGACTTATTTGTTCAAGAGTCATGCGAATCATTTTCAGGTTGTGACCACCAGATTACTACATAAGTGGGGGTTTGTCTTGGTTTACATTTGACAATAAATTCTTACCTGCAGCGCCTGAACGTGTTTCATAAGCATGAGTTGATGACAAAGCATAGCAGGGAGTATCCTAGCTGTGTTTCAACTCAAGTGATATCATCCACTAACACAGGGAACAAGTTCTGATGGCAGATTCAAAAGGAAGTGTTTTGAAATTCTTGCCAGAGCACAGACATAATTCGAAGACAATCCATTTAGCTAGCTATCCAGGATGGATTTAAAATTTTCCAGGATAACAGTACTACCTATTCACTAAAAAACATTATAAAAAACGCTCATTTTGACTAAAATATGACCACAAGCACTGCGTGAAATTAAAGCGAGATTAACAGGCGATATAAAGTTTACACACTGTCTACAAAAGGTGATTTGTGCACCGAAGTTCACCGATTTCAGGGCACAGTGACTTTCTGCCATCTTGGCAGGCTACGAAATGACCAAGAAACTCCTCTGAGCTCTTGAAACACGTAAATGCTCCACGTAGCTCGCGTAGGAAGGAGCACAGACCAACAGCGACTTCCCGGTAACGCCGCTGCGCTCTCATCGCGTTTTGCCATTACATCCCAGCAATTCTCAAACCTGCCGACAAAACTGCCTGCTACCCAGGCGCAACCTCACGCCGGGAGCCTTCTTACCCTGGGAGAGGTTTAATAAAAAACAACCACCACGACCAAAAAAAAAAAAAAAAAAAAAAAGGGGAAAAAAAAAAAAAAAAAGACCAAACCAAAAAAAAACCCAAATCAACAAACTTTCATCACCTCGGCATTTTTTCCGAGTTAGCCGCCGCGAAGTTGCTCCACCCGGCTCCGATTGTGCAACGGGGGAGAAGGCGGCGGCGCGCAGCGCGCTCCCGCCGGGCGCGGGGGGAACGGATTCCCGGACGGGCGATGGATCCCCGAGGGTCCGGAGGGCCCCGGGTCGGCGGAGAGGGGTGACCGCGGGGCCAGGGCGGCACCGCGGGGCTGCTCCGTGTGTCCGTGCCGCGTTATTGCGGAACGC
>VZRZ01007928.1:0-15384 GCA_013398175.1 Climacteris rufus
AGGTCCCTTCCAACCATTCCATGGTTCTGTGACCTCCCTGCTGTTCTGTGCCTCCAGCACCTGGCTGGGACTGGGGAGCCCTGAATTTGTTGCCCGTTCCTGAGGTGCTGCCTGGGCTGTGCCAGCATTTCCCAGGAGAGGAACAAACTGCAGTGGGATAAAGAGGAGTTGATAAAAAATGAGATTTCAGTGCTCTGTTGTTGGGAGAGCTGGAATTTCCATCAGCTGGGGGGCTCAGGAAAATCCTTGGGAGCTGGGGCTGGCTGTTTTGGTGGCTCTGGTACCTGGGGGGGCTCATCCACTCATATTCCCATTTTATTCCCTATAAATATCCCAAACCAGCTTGGGATCCCGTTTTCCAGTGTTTCAACGTGTCCCTGGTGCCTTCAGTTCACATGGGGGAATCTTATCCAAATTCTCTCCCAGGATTTGTTGTGTTGTGACTTCAGCTTGTCCACCAGCAGCATCCAATGGGAATGTGTTCCCAAGGTGCTGGAGTGCTGCTCCAGGAGGTGATTCCATCAGGGTGGATGTTCTCCAGAACCTTCCAGGCAAGGGATGGAACATTTCCTTTGGGAATTTGCCCAGGGGATTTTTGGGAATGCTGTAGTCACTCAGATAAGTTCTCTCACGTGGTTGTGTTCCTGTTCTGCACATACAGAGTTTGTATCCAAACAAACACTTCTGGAACAATTTCCCCATGCCAGGATGGTTTTTTGTGCTAATTTGGAATCAAAGGACCATAAGATAATTGCTTATTCAAATAAGAACCCAGTTGCATATGGAATATTTTTATTAATTGGGGAATTAATTGCTTATCTCACAATGCTAAAATTACCATTTCATGAATCTCAGAGATGAGAAGAACCTCTCTGAGGACTCCTAAAATGAAGAGACTGTGTTGTCTTTAAGGTTTGCTTAAGTTTAAAGGCTCTATTTAAGTATTATTTAAGGAAAAATCAACTATTGTAGCACAAAAAAGCCTTTTATGCAGGAAATGGGAGTGATTGAACAGAAACTCTGCTGTTAAAACCTCCTGGAACTTCAGGAAAACTTCAGAGGAATTGATGTGCTCAGGCTGAATGTGGATAAATGGAGGGATTTGCTCTGAATTTCAGAGTTTAGTTACTTATTTCCCCCACTTCCAGACTGTTCTGTACAATGAGGTGCTTTGTTTTATTTAGGGCTTGGCTGGGAAATGCCTCCCTTGTAAATGACTTCTTTAAAAGCAATATTTACCCGAGGTACTTGGGCTTTATTGCAGGAGATCATTTTTACCTGCCCATCTCAATGCTCCTGGCAGGATTAACACAACAAAACCTGGGCAGGTTTGTCAGTCAGGGGTGGGCTGGGAGAGGAACTGCTGCTCTCAGGGGGATAATGGGGCCAAAATAAACCCCCAGGAATCTCATGGGGCTCTTCCTGGAGGCTCTGGTCATCTCCAGATTTCAGGGGGGACTTGCAGGTCAGTAATAAACCCAATTAACTGGGTTTTTTGCAGATTATTTGGGAATTTTCACATGGATGTAGAGATGGGAGTGGGGCTGTTATTACCGCGATGCCTGTTATTACAGCTTATCCCGGTAATCAGTCGAAGACGCAGAAATGATGAGAGCCGGACTTCGGGCTGTGTTCAGAGCAAGGGCGGAAAGGGGGGAAACCCCTTTCGTTTAATTCTTATATACACTTTTAGAAATCACAGATCATTGGAGAAAATTAACACTTCTGTCTCTAACTATATTGGTTACAAGAAGTGTCCGTCAAAGGGATCTGTGTCCATGGGAAAGGAATGTAAAAAGATAATTTTTACAACAACATAGCTATGTTTACAGAAATCGTCCTTGAGACTGTCTAACAGAGAAAACTAGCTATTTTACAGTGAAAAATGGGCAACAGGCTGTAAATATGGCAGGCTGAAGGAAGGGACCCAGTGGCAGCCACAGCTTCTCTGGGAATTCCATCCCAGCCCCTCCCCACCCTCCCAGCCAGGAATTCCTTCCCAATATCCCATCCATCCCTGCCCTCTGGCACTGGGAGCCATTCCCTGTGTCCTGTCCCTCCATGCCTTGAAATTCCTCTCTCTCCACCTTTCCTGTTGGCTCCTTCATGAGCAGAGGCCACAATTGAGTCATCCTGGTCTCTTTTCCAGGCTGGACAATCCCAAATCTCCCAGCCCAGAGCTGCTCCATCCCTCTGCTCCTCCTGGTGCCTCCTCTGTGCAGCTCCACATCCTTCCTTGGGGTTCTTGGGGGCTCTGTTTTGGTTGAAATTTGAGCTGATTGAGGCCCCTCTGACCAACTCCACCACGGTAGCACATCCCTGTTTTCCTTCAGCTCCAGCAGGACATCTCCTTTGGCTTCTCCACCAGGAATAGATCTGGTGGATGAGCAACCACAGATTTGGGTTGGAAGGGACCTTAAAGATCATCCAATTCCAGCCCCCTGCCATCCAACTGCCAAAATTGGTGATTTTGGGGCTTTGAAAGACCAGAATCAACACCAGCTCCGGGGAAATGGCAGCTTTTCTCACCTTAGCAGCAAACAATTCCAGAACAACTGGTGCAGGGTTGTTATCAAGGAAAAGAGAAAGCTCTTTGTTATGGCTGGGAGCCCGTGGAATTCTAAGAGGTGGGGAAAAACTTTGTAAACAAGCAGGAAATCAAAGTCAAAATTAATTCCAGCCAAGAGCTGCCTTCAAAAGGAATAGTCAGGGAAGCACTGGTGCATTTTAATAACTGCTGAAAGGAAGGGGATAAATACAATATTAATTTTATGACTTCCTTTTTCACACTCCAGTGAACATAAATTTTTGTAATTGTATTTACTGGGTTTGGCTGTCTTGGAAGATAAGGAATAATTACATCCTTGCCTGATGGGAAGGAGCTTCCAAAATGATACTTTTTAATGCTAACAATCCTGTAATATTAGAGTGCAATCTGGTATTAAATAGTGACAAGAGAAAACATCAGCAAGGAGCAACTTGTACAGACTTGGTGTGTTCTGAGCACTTTGTATTTCCACACTGTGACTGTAATTATAATTTTGCTCAGACCCCCAGCCCCACTTCCACTGGGTTTCTCTCTCTGTGTGTCCACGGGCTCCACTGAGTATTTTTCTGCCTTTCCCAGTTTTTATTTGCATTCCCAGGAGTTCTACTGCCTTTGCCCCATCTTGAATCTTGGGGATTTCCATCCATCAGTAGATGTTGGCAAGTTGGCTTGGACAAGTGGCTGGATTGGAAAATTGTGTGGAAATTCTAATTTTGATGGTTGTGTAGTGAAAGAGATTCCATGGAAATCTACACTTTTTGCATGAGAAACTATTCCACATCACCTCAACCTCTTGTACAGTGGGACAGAGGTGTGGGGATTGTGGCAGGATGGTTTTTACCCCCCCTCTCTGCTCCCAAATCTTATCTGCTGATGTGAAGATCAGAGAACCATCTCCCCTAAGTTCTTGGTGCCAGCTACCCTGGGAAGGCAGAATATCCAAGATAAGTGGCTGACAGACAAGGATTTTATGATATAAAAGAGCACTGTGACCTCCAAAAACCAGACAGCAGTTTGGTTACTTCTTGAAGTGCACAAACTGTTCTCTCTGATGTACTTGAGATGTCAGTGTGTCATTTTTGTGCTTTTCTTCTAGAAGTTGAGTGAAAAGAATTGGTAAGTTACATCAATTCCTAACTTACTATTTCTTTGCTATAGGTACCTTTCATTATTGTGCACTATTTATTCTGCTGGTAGTATTTTTTTTTTTGTTTATCCTGTGTAGTAAGAAGTTTGCTTAAGTTCTGGTCTCATATGTGTTTTCTTGTGACTATTGCAATAAATCAATCCATGTTGTAATAATCCTGATGGATCATTGTTGCAGTAATGACATGAAAGAAGGAGAAAAACCTTTGGAGAGAGTGAAGGAACAAACTCTGGGCTCCCCTGCCCATCTTTATTCTATATGTGTCTTATAATTCACTGTGGATTGGAGGAGACAATGAGCCTCCCCTCAATCACACTGCTCAAAGGAAATGTCCATCAAACTTCTGTGCCCAGGAGAAAGGAATGGAAATAACAAGATCCTGTTACAATAACATGGCTGTGTTTACAGAGAATGTCTGAGAAACCAGTTACAAAAGAATGAAAACATCCAGAACTGCAAAAGTCAGGGCAACAGATCATAACTAAAGAACCAGAGAAAGAACATGTGGTTTTGGAGTGAGAATTAAAACCCATTTAAACTCTCATATTCATAACAGGGATACCTGTCCTGGTCACCCCTCATGGACTGGGAATGTGTTGGGGCTGAGCACCCCAAGCAGAATCCTGGTTTTCCTGTACCTTTTCCCAGCAAGACCCCGAGGTTGGATGTGCCACAGCCTGGTGCCAAACTCTTTATTTTTCTCCTTTCTCTTGCCTTGGACCCTTTTTCCCCCTCTGTACAGTCCAGGTGTTGTTCACACCTTCCCTGAAGTGTTTTCTGCTGGTGCAGGAAACCCAGAGTGTCAAACCCAGCTGTAATTCCTGCTGGATTTAATACTCTGCTCCCAAATCCTCTCTGAGGTGTCTGTGTGGGTCTGTGAACCTCCTGTAGCTGCTCCTCTCTAGTGGGGCTTCAAATGATACCTAAATTTATCTTCCCTTATTTTAGCAAGGATTGGAAGCAGCTTTGCTAATTCTTAGTTTTTCTTTCTTCACTCTTGAAGACTGCAATGTTGTTTATCCCATAAATGCTTATGCTGCTTTTAAGTGTTTAGGAACAACAGATTTAGGAGTATTTTTAGTGTTATTATAATTAATGCTTAACACCTTAATTGGCAGAAGGAATAACTCACTGAAATACGCTGGTTACCCAAATTTATCTGCTCTAGGAAAATAGAACAAGTGATGGGTGATAAAATGAGTGGAAACAGCTTCAAGTTGCACCCAGGGAGGTCCAGGTTGGATATTGGGGAATGTTCCTTCATGGAAAGGATTGTCCAGCCCTGCACAGGCTGCCCAGGGCAGGGGTGGAGTCCCCATGCCTGATTTAAAATCCATGTGGATGTGGCACTTGGGGACATGGGCAGTGCTGGGTTGGACTTGCTGACCTCAGAGGGTTTTTCCACCCTAAACAATTCCAAAGGGTGACTGCACCTGCCCTGGGCATCCTGTTCCAGCAGCTGGGCATTTCACTGTGTGCAGAACAATCCTGATTTTCTTTCTGAAACAACTTTTTCCAGGTTGGGACACACCCAGGTTGCCACGGGAGCCTTCAGCAGGGAGGGGGAGGAGAAAAATGAAGGTTTGCTGTAATTTGGTGGAACCCAAAAGGCAGAGGATGATTGAATGCCAGAAAATCACTATTGACATTAGCTAAAACCTTCCATTTTCTGTCAGGAAGCCAATAATGAAGTATAAAGAGCAGGAGGCTTCAGCAAACTGCTGCCTCCTCTTGCTCTTTAGAAAAGGTAGTGAACTTTATTCAACTTTCTTCCTAAACTGCCAAGGAATCCTCCTGCCCTGCCTGCCTGAGCAGGAGCTTGTGGTGGCTGTCCAAAAATCAACAGCCTCTCCAGGCTTGACCTTTGAAAATCTGAGCTTTGTTCTCCATACCTTGCAATTCATTTATCTGTGCAAGAGCACTCAGAGTGAATCCCTCGTTTCACTGCCTGGTTTTGTAGCTGGGGATAGGGGATGAAAGGTGATTAATGATCAATAATTATCAATGGACCTGCCCTGGGACAGGGTGTTGGAGTGACACGGACCCTGGAGCAGAAGGATTCTGATGTCCAGAGGCAAATCAAAGGGAAAATGAGGGACAGGACATAGGAATGGCTTCCCAGTGCCAGAGGGAAGGGTTGCATGGGATATTGGGAAGGAATTCCTGGCTGGGAGGGTGGGGAGGGACTGGGATGGAATTCCCAGAGAAGCTGTGGCTGCCCCTGGATCCCTGGCAGTGCCCAAGGCCAGGCTGGACGGGGCTGGGAGCACCTGGGACAGTGGGAGGTGTCCCTGCCCATGGCAGGGGTGGGGCTGGTTGGGCTTTAAGGTCCCTTCCCACCCAAACCATTCCAAGGATTTTATGGTTCTGAGTCACCTACAAGCACCCCCTGGCCATCAATGATTACAAGACCTCATGTGGGGAAACTGAGGCAGGGTGTGGGTGCCCCTTTTCACTTCTGTGTCCTTTCCAATCAATGTTGGTTAAGCTCTGTTGATTAAATTCAAGAGGGGCCGGTTTGGTGCCCACATGGGGTGTGAATTCCTGCAGGAGGTGCCTGTGGAGTGCCAGGGATTCTCAGGGTCCAGTTTGGGTGGGAAGGGACCTTAAATCCCACCCATTCCCACCCCTGCCATGGGCAGGGACACCTCTCACTGTCCCAGGCTGCTCCAGCCTGGCCTTGGGCACTGCCAGGGATCCAGGGGCAGCCACAGCTTCTCTGGGAATTCCATCCCAGCCCTTCCCCACCCTCCCAGCCAGGAATTCCTTCCCAATATCCCATCTAAGTCTACCTTCTTTCATCTAAAGCCATTCCTTGTGTCCTGTCCCTCCAGCCCTTGTCCCCAGTCCCTTCCCAGCCCCAGGACTGGGACACCCCAGGCAGGAGCTCCCAAACCCCTTGGAAAAGTTTCCTGTGGTGCCCTCTCGACCTGGGCACTCCCAGTTTTGTTGTATGCAAATACTCTCAAAAATAATGAATTTTATCCGTTTTGAAAGCTATTTTTAAAATATCAAGGCTTAGCTGGCAGTGGTAGTGAAACCTTTTCATCTTGAGGAAACTTTCAGGAATACTGAACTTTTTATCACTTTAATGCTTTTTAAATTATTTTCTTTATACATTTGCAGTAAAGAATAAAAGAGATCAGTCAGGGAGATTGGGTACAAGTAGTTACAGAGAGAATCCAGCAGGCTGTTAAATAGTGTTTGGCTGGAAGACAGCAAATCTGAAGATCATGTATGTTCTCATACAATTTATTCTACATTTATCACCCTTTCTATGGGCTGCTGTAGTAAATCATAGTCTCACATATCAGTATGAATTCAAAATGAAATAACAGGCTTTATAAAAAAAATAATTTGGAGATTTTATTCCAGTTCCTTTTTTCTCTGATCAAAAATACTCAAGTTTTTTGCTGTAAAATGAGTTGAGTGTCTAAGGCCCTTTAATTCCACTGTGAATTACAATCTGTGGTTACATCTTTCATCTTGAAAGGTTTTTTTTTCTTTTTAAGGGGGGCAATTATTTCTTTTAGTGTGAGAAGTAACAGACTGTGCTTTAAAAATTTCTCTTTTTATCACCAAGAGCTCTGTTACTAATGAACCTGAAAGATCAGTGTAAATACTAAACATGAATTTAATTCACATTTGGAGATGGATTTGCTTTGCTTAGAACTTGATATATTAAATATTTTTGGTTGCTGCATCTTATGTTCCGTAATTTAAGAGAGAACCAGAATGTTAGAAGCATTTTACATTATTAGGCTTTAATATTGAAGGTCCTTGCTGTGAAGGTTGTTGAACATGTTGGGAAATGCAGTTTACAGTTGAAATATTGGAATTTATGGTTGAAAGTGGCAAAGAACTGTGGTGTTTGTGCTGGGTTGGACTGAGATGGAGTTAAATTAATTTGATTTGGAGGGGCTGGGGGCACAGCTGGGATCCCAGAACACCCGAGGAATATCCCAGGTTTTTTACACTGATTTATGTGAAGGAGCTGATGCTCTTGGCAGTGGAGTTTTCTTGGGTAATGCCACCTGTGGAGAGATTTTTTTGGGGTCAAACCCAACCTTTCTTGTCCATCCTCACTGATTTAAAGATAAAATTTCCAAATTTGGTGCAGAGTCCCTCTAATTTATTGAACAGAATTGTACCTGTGGACTCAAATTCCTGAAATCTTTTTTCAGGAAAAGAAAGCTTTTTCTATCCTTGCTTGGCTTTGGGCATCCAAACCATAAACCAGGGAAGAAGGACAGAATTTTCCTGGAATTCAGAAGCTTCAGGGATGTGACAACATTGCACTGTCATCTTGTACTTTGTTATCCTTGACTGCACATTATTTTTTTTTATACTGGTTGCACAAATCACCAAATTCTTTCAACTAATGGCCCAAATCCACCCAAGATGTGCTCAGATGGGAGGACACAGCTGCCAGGCCCAGCTCTCAAGCTGTCACTGAATTTTTCCTTCTGAGGACACACAAGTCCATTAGGCCCTTTCTGCCCTTCAAAAACTAATTTCTGTGCTTCTAAATCCTTGGTTTCTCCAGAAGCACAGCAGTGCTGTGGGATCTTTTTCTCCTTGTAACTATTTATTAGGAAGTAGGAGCAAATAATGGACTTTATTTTCTGCCTGATGGGGTGGTTTATTCCCACCCTCACTGGTGCAGATGGAGCTGAAATAAACCAAATGAAACAACACTGCTGATTTTATCTGGTTTATCACCCACTTTTCCCACCCCAGCTGGACTTTTCCACACAGGGATGTTGGGAAGAGAGGGAAAAGCTGTGTTTACCAAAGCTGTGTTGGTTTTTGTGTCCTTTTTCACCATTGCACATGGTGCTGCTGCAGTTGGATTATGGCAAATGCTGTAGGAGAAAATTGGTGTTAGGGTAGAAAATGGCTCTGGGAATGGTTTTCCATGGGAATTTCCAGGGAGATTTGAAGGCTGCTGGGTTCTGGGTAGTGAAAAAGCTCAGGGGGTTGGGGGAGGAGGAGTAATTTAGTGGCTGATCTTGCAGTGATCCCATTTGTATTCCAAAGGTTTTAGCAGTGTTGGAGAAAAATCCTTCAGTATGGGCCCTATTCCTGGGACTTCAGCCTGGGAAGGGCACAGTTCTGCTGCCACATGGGCCAGACAAAGGGGAGAAACTCAAATATGGTGTGTTATTATTATTTTTTCCTCACATTCCCCCTTTTGGAAGCTGCTTCTGGAAGGTCTGACAAGGTACAGTCACAGAATGGTTGGGTTGGAATGGACTTTGGGCCCCTCGAGTTCCAGCCTCAGAATGTCTTCCTGACACTGAATTTAAATCTTTCTCAGTGTAAAACTCTTCTCCCCTGTCCTGTCACTCTCCCTTTCTTTCCAGGCCCCCTTGAAGTACTGCAAGTCTGTTTTGTAGTCATGTTCTCCTCACAAACTAGAGAATAAAAATGGTTGTTCCTGGTAAAATACGACGCCAATTTTAGGGTCCTGTCCTGTAATCTTGCTTGGATTCCAAACTGCCCTTTATGGCCAAGAAGCTACAACTCCTCTGGAGCCTTGTGAGGAACAGGAACCTTCTGCTTTAGCCAGGACCTTCTCCTAAGGCCACCTCCTCCCAGGAGCTCAGAGCTGGAGTCATCTCTTCCCTCCCTGCCCACCAGGCCACTCCAGCAATGCCATTCCCAGTGGGAAATCCCACTGGAATTGTGTCCATGACAGGATCCACAGCCTGGTTGAGCCAACACACCCCAAACGTCCCCAGAGTCCAAGGCCCTGTCCTTGGCAATCCAGTGCTTCATGTGTCACTGCCCACCCCAAATCCTAACAGGATCTTTCAGCATCAGTGACACATTCCTAATCAATGTTTGCAGTGAACACTTTCCTGGCTGGTGAAATGTTGGAAATGTACAGGAATATGGAAAACTGACCCCAGTTGCTTGGTGGAGCTGATGGCCCATCCCAGCTCCCACAGCCGCCTTGGAGTTTGTTCCCATTGTTCATAGGGAGGGATTTTGTCACCCAACTTTGAGTTCCCTCTCTCATTTCCCCTCATGTTCCCCCAGTCCAAAGCCATTTGTTTCTCATTGACATCTTAACAGCACAATGATTTGCAAAGTGGAATTCATTCCAAGTTCTTCCTGTGCTCCTTTTCCAGGTGTCTCTTCCTGGGTTTCTTGCCATGCCTGGGCTGCCTTTGGGTGATGTTTCACCAGAAGTGTTTTTCAGGATCTCAGGAGCTCTCCTGATTTTCCTTTCCCTCCTCATTAATAGACATATCACCACATGGAAGTGGGCCAAACTCTTTGGGTTTTATAGGCCTGTGTTAGAAAAAAAACAACTTTTTTTTGGTAAAAGTTCCTTAATCCTGTGTCTCCTGAGGGCTGGGTGATCCTGGCAAGATGAGGAGATTCCTGAGACCGTCTGTCTTGTGGTCCCTTATACTTTCCATGTATCAAACTTGAACATCTGAGCTCAAAATTTCACCCAGCCCAAATTTTATTCCTTCCTCACTGGTTATTTTGTGAAGGTCAAGACACCAAGTTCAGCACAGAAGGAGCTTTGGTGCTTCCATAAAGTTGGAGGAATGAAATTTTGGCAATAGGAGATCAAAATCCTACCCCTATCCTCAGTAAAGCTGGGCCAAAAACATGAATGTCACAAATGTCAGCCTTTTTTTTTGGTCTAAAGACACAAAACTGGTGAAAAACCAACCCAAAACATGGCTGCAAATCAAAGGTCAACATTTGAAGAACTAAGATTTTAGGTTAAACCAAATCCCAGAAATACAGGACCATTGGGAATGAAATTGAAAGGAATACACAGGGAGAAACATGCTGGAAGTTTTAAGAATGTTATTTTGAGTTCTTTATTCAGTACCTAATCTTGTAAAACCCATTTTAATTAACAATAATTATTTATTATTATATGTGTATAATATAGAATATATTATTAATAATTGAATTAACACAAACAACCATCCTACCTCATCCAAGAAGTTACAAGAAGATATTCAGGAGCATCCAAGTCACCAACTTCTATTTTGAAAGTCTGGAAATTTAAGTAAAAACCAAATTTGCCTATAAAAATTTAAATAGAACTGATGTCCCCCCTAAACCCTGCAACATTTTCATCATTTTCTGCATTCTGTGTGGCTTAATTTTCACAGTTATTTGAAACTAAAAGAGCTGAGATTTAGGGTGGATATTAGGAAGGAGTTCTTGGCTGTGAGGATGGGGATGCCCCATCCCTGGCAGTGTTGTTTGTTCCCAGTCCAGCTTTTAACTGGGCTCCCTGCCTCAGTTTCCCCAAAAATCTGGGTAAATGAATTCCCCCTTTATGTATAAACCTCACATCAACACAGAAAGTTATTTAAGGGTGGATTAATGAATTATGGCCCAGAATGTTCCAAAAAGCAGCATCCAAACCTCTTCCTCATCAGGCACTGGAGCCACTAATCCAATTTGAGCCAGTGACTGAATTTATTCCTGGCGGAATAAAATGCACTTTAAATCTCATTTCAAAGCCACTGAGATGCTCCTGACAAAATATGAAATTAAAAATAAATTTAGTTTGTTTCTGCATCATTAAGGCCATCCTTGGTGTGGGTGAGCCAAGCCCTGTGTGTCCCTGCCTTGGTTTGATTTTATATTATATACACACTACCTGATATATACACTATATATTAATAGAGATATATAGACTATAGATATTAATATACAGTTATTGAGTGAAGTAACCCCCTTTGCTCCATTGCAAGCATGAATATCCAGCATGGCCTGGATGAAATAAATGAAGTGATTTTCCTCTGGAGGCCAGAACTATTCCAACTCCTGTGTAAATTCAGTGTTGGCAGCGTGTGCTGAGCAGGGGAGCAGCCAGAGGGCACAGTCAGCTCATCCCTGGGAGCTGGAGCATCCCAGGGGCTGTGTCCCATCAGGAATTTTCTGTTCTTCCAGTTCCCGTTAAAAACCAGGGGAAGCCCTGGGTTGGTGCTGTGTCCTCCTGGCTTTCACCAGACTTGAGCTCTCGGTGTGAAATTGTGATTCAATATTTATTTCAGGTTCAAAAATCACCTTAAGCAAAGGGGTTTCTGCTTCTGCCTTGATTCTGTTTGGGGATTGCAGGAGATGTGCTGAAGGCAGCAGGGAAATAGTTGATAAATTGCTGGTTTTTTGGAGAAAAAAAAAGCCAAGCGTGGTTACTTTTCCTGGGAGGTTGTACTTGGGGCTGGGAAGCACCTCCAGCCTCTCTTGTTCTTGTTTTTCTTTTCCCTCTGGATGCAGAGCTCTGCTCCTCCAGCCCTCCTGCAGACCAAGATCCTCCACTCATTATAATTTCTGTAGGGAGAAAAGTCCATCCTTTATTAGAAATATCCAGGGGTGTGGGAAGGCTTTTCCCATCTGTTTCCCACTGGAAAAGAGGGTGGCAGGTCAATCTCCCCTGTCCAGCAGGGTCAGTTCCTGAAAGAAAAAAAAAAATGGAAACTTCCTCCATTAATTGTCCTAAATATTTTGCTTTCCCCCAGTCCTGGAGGAACAGCAAGTTGGCTTTTCCTACTAAATCAAAGGGCTAAACAGAAACCAAAAATATTGGTTTGTGTCCACTTAAAAAAATTATATGTGTAATTATATATAACGTGTGTAAAACAAGGTGACTGGAAGGTATTTTTCCTGGGAGCCTGGTTTCTTGGGAAGAGATTTATTTATTTAAAAGTGGCCTGGGGGGAAAAAAATGTATTAAGGCCATGTTTTTCAAAGTCTGCTAAAACTCAGCTTAATTTAATTTGTGTTAGAAAGATCTGCTATAACAATGTTGTGATTAATTCATATAAAAAATGTGCGTGGAAGTTGGGGCACCTGTGAAATAAGACTTTTTTCTTGGAAAAAAGATTTTTTTATTGGAAAAAGAGTGGGGAAAAAGAGTCCCTGTGAGAGCTGCTGTGCTGGCTGGCACATCCCTGGGCACAGAGGAGGAGGTGGAGCAGGGAGAGGGTGGATCTGAGGAAGCTTTTGGTGGAGAAATCCCAGATTTGGGTTTCAAACCCCGAATGTTGGGACGTTCCCATTCAGAGGATGTTGGAGGTTGTGATCAGGGCAAGGATTGGGACAGGGCTGGCAAAAGTCAGGACCTGGGGAGGCACATCCTCCCTGAATTCCTGCTCCACTGGATGCTTGGGAAAGGTGCCTTGTTCAACTCTCCCAAACCCCTTTGTTCTGGTAATTAACATTTCCCAGGGTGGAAGGGATCAAATCCCTGATGTGGGAGGCCCAGGGAACAATGAGCTGTGAGTTCATCCTGGATATATTTTATATTTGTGTGGCTCTAAATGCAAATTATAATTTTTTATTTTAACTTCCTGAGCTGTTGGCAGCAAATGGGGTATAAACCATGTCCCATTAAATGAAGAAACCTCATAAAATTACTGGGGATGGCAGCAGCATCGCTGTCCTTTTGGAGTGTTTTAGGTGATGCTGCTGCTCACAGAAGAGAGCATGGGTAGCTGGGTACAAAATCCCAAATTCCTGCCCAAGTGGAGCAGGGAAAGCTGCCTTGCCTTTCCATGGGTACAAGCACAGGGCAAAGGTGTCACTTGTAAAGAGCTGCCTCTGAGTTGGCACAAATTCCAGGGCAAAATGAGCATTTCTTGATGCTCCAAAGAGTCTGGAGGGCTTGGATTTCCTTAGCATTGGTTTCTCCATGGTGCTGGCACAGCCAGTTCTGTGGAAAATCTCCTGAGTGAGATGCAAAAATCCATGGAGTTGTGAAATGCTGATGGTGGCAAGTCCTGTTCTTGTTGGATTCCTAGGTTCCCTTCTCCCTGTGGGATTAGAATGTGCTGGGAAGGGCTGGCGCTGGCTCTTCTCCCACCTTGCCTGTGCTGAGCCTTTGGTGGCACCTGGGCAGCTTTTTGAACCTTTGTAGTGCGATTCCAGGGGTAATGCTGGAAAATATCCTTGTTGATGCCTTGGGGGAATGATCTGGGCATCATTCCCTGGCACAGGGTGCCCAGAGAAGCTGTGGCTGTCCCTGGAAGTGTCCAAGGCCAGGTTGGACACTTGGAGCAGCCTGGGACAGTGGAAGGTGTCCCTGCCCATGGCACTGGATGGGATTTAACCTCCCAACCCATCCTGGGATTTTCTGGAGTTTATTATTGCAAATGGGGATCCCAGACCTTGGGTTTTTTAATGCCATTGGAACTCTGGGTTCACCTGGGGCTGCTCTCATCCTGCTTTCCTTGATCACTCCCTCAGATCCCTAATTTTGTTTATTTTTTCCATGTGCCCTCAGTTCACAGTTATCTCATGGCATGTTTGAACTGGGCCATAACCTGAGCAGCATTTCCATAAAATAAAAAGTCCGTGGCAGAAGATCCCCTTCCTCCCAGAGGAGCCAAGAGAGGAAACAAAAGCTGCTTTTCCTCCCTGGCAACTTAAAATCTGCACTTTGGGGCTGCTGCTGAGGAGATTTTCTCCCCTACCCCAGAACAGAAGAGCATTTTTGGGAGTGGGAAACTGGCAAGTCCCATTTCCCATGGTCAGGGAACATTTTTATTCCTCAGGGCTCTCCAGGATTCACTTTTCATCCACACACAAACACCCAGAGGCACCACAGTGTCACACTTGGAGCATCTTCTGCTCTTTTCTTCTTCTCCAGCTCTTCCTTTGCACTGGGAATGAGGATCATGAAGCTGTGCTGAACAATTTCTGTGCATTCCTGCCCAGTCACACCCCCTCCAGAAGGGACAGCAAATGCTGGATATTTTGATTTATTCCTCTGAATTCTGCACAGAAACTCACTTGAAAGGAGCTGTTCCACCTGTTGGAGGTCTTGTGGCTACTTGAGGCAGTTTGGACATTGTGATGGGTAATGATGGCTTCTGCTGAAAATGGGAGGTTTGGCTGGAAAAAGTAAAATTATCATAAATATGCATAAAGCACATGAAAAAAAAAAAGCAATTACTTTGGCCTTAAAAGCTCAAAACAGTTTAGCAGAACAGATGGGTTGCATAAATCTGGCAAAAATGAGGGCAGGAGGGATTTGTGTGTGGAATGCAGCAGGGGATCAGAGTGGGGTTGGAGTGAGAGAGAATTTGCTGAGCCTGGAAAGGCTTCACTTTCCTGAATTTTCAGAGGGAGAGCAGTGCCTGGGATGCCAGGGCAGGCTCACCTGAGCAGTGGGTGGGATGGGCTGGGAATCTTTCATCACCAGGCAGCTGCTCCCCAGCACTGCAGCATCTCCCTTGGGAAGTTTCCTGCTTTTCTCTGCTTCCAGCCTCTCTCCTGCTCGCACAGAATTCCCAGGTTGGAAGGATTTTAAATCCCATCCCAGCCCTGCCTGGCAGGGACACCTCCCACTGTCCCAGGCTGCTCCCAGCCTGGCTTTGGACACTTCCAGGGATCCAGGGGCAGCCACAGCTTCTCTGGGAATTCCATCCCAGCCCCTCCCCACCCTCCCAGCCAGGAATTCCTTCCCAATATCCCATCTAAATGTACTCTCTTTCCACTTAAAGCCATTCCCTGTGTCCTGTCCTGACGCAATTTTAGCCAAAGCTTTTGGCCCCTGCCACGGCACATCTTCTTTTTGTGAATTCTTTGAACAGACACTTGAGATAAGACACAGTAGAAATACTCCAGTGTTTCTTCGGTCTCAAACTGTTTATTCAGTGTTCTCTATAACTTGGCAGCACAGCAAAGTGCTTTGTCATTA
>VZRZ01007928.1:15562-35163 GCA_013398175.1 Climacteris rufus
CACTTCTACCTAATTCACCCAGTGACACAACCTTAACTATACAGCATTAATGTCAAAGTTATCACACTACAGGGGAAATCTTTTCCAGGGTTTAAGATCAAACGAGGTGTATTCTGGTGTTCATAACTTGTTAAAGCAGAAACAGTGAAATTCTCAGAATTCAGGGTTCCAACACTGTCCCTCCAGCCCTGGTCCCCAGTCCCTCCCCATCTCTCCTGCAGCCCCTTCAAGCCCTGCAAGGCCACANAGCTCCACATCCTCTCTGTGCCTGCCCAGCTGGATCAGCTCTCAGTGCTGGGTGGTTTTCCCATCTCAGCCACAGTCAGCTCCCACTGTTGTGGATTGTGTTGGAATTTCTGGGAAATCAGTGGTTTCCTTATGTGCTTCTGTATTTGAATCAGAGGAGATTTCTCCTGCTGCATGGCCCACAGCTGTTAATGACTATTAATGACAATTAATGAGCCTTTAGCTCTCTGGGAAGATGTAGGCTTTGGACTACTAAATGTCAGGCACAAACTCATCCTGGAGACAAATGGGAATAGTTCTGATGTCACCAGTGTTCCCACCTCGTGCTGCTTGGGCACCACCTGTGGAAATGTCCCTGGAGCCTGCAGGGGCAGCTTGTCCCAAATTCCCAGGTTTCCAAGGATGGAGAGGCTGTTGCTGATCTCAGGTGACATCCCTTGGTCCTGCTCTTTGTGCCACCTTGATGTGAAAACCTCATCCCATCCTGTCTGCAAGGAAATTTCCTGCCTTTCTGTCGGAAAAATCTTCCTCTCTTTCTCTCTCCTGATGTGTGTGAATATTCCCCAGGGATTTGGGACAGGATTCTCTGCTTTTTACCTTGTTTCCAGCACCCTTGATGTGAGGCAGAGGATGCAGCACTGAATCTGAGCAGGAGATTTGGAACATTCCCAGCCCACGCTGCTCCAGCCTGACCATTGCTTGGGTGACATCCCAAGGGAAGTTTTCCAAATTACTTCTCCACTTTATTGCTATGCATTTTTTTTCCCCCCACAGGTCAACTTGAAAATCCCTGGAGAGGTTGCTCCATCATTTAGGTGGTTTACAAATAAAACCTGACCTTTCTTGTAGTTGTCAGCAGCCAATTTCACAGCAGCTTTTCCTGGCAGGAACAACTTGTTTTGTGTCAGTCCCCAGGATGGGGGGATGGCTCCCCAGGGAGCCCCAGGATGGATTAACATGGTTGTTATACCTTGATTTTATTTTTTTTTAAAGCTTTGAAATTCTTCATTTATTTATTTTTACTGATTGAATTATTCATTGGGTTGAGCTGAAGCATATAGAAGTTAAGGAGGGCCCTAATTGAGATTTAATTTTATATTATGCAATTTGTATAAAATAAGATGAATTCCAAAGGAAGCCAATTATAGGATTATCAAAGAATCGGGGAATGGTTTGGGTTGGAAGGGATTTTAAGGATCAATCAGTGCCATGGGCAGGGACACCTCCCACTGTCCCAGGCTGCTCCAACCCCATCCAGCCTGGCCTTGGACACTTCAGGGATCCAGGGGCAGCCACAGCTTCTCTGGGAATTCTATTCCAGGGCCTCCCCACCCTCCCAGCCCGGAATTCCTTCCCAATATCCCATCTGACCCTGCCCTCTGGCACTGGGAGCCATTCCCTGTGTCCTGTCCGTGCATCCTTGGAAATGATCTCACTCATGAAACAGGTTTTATAAACAGTCAGCCTGTTACAAAATCTAATTTTCCTACTAACAAGCAAATAGGTGGATTTTGTGTCCTATTGATCTTGGAATTACCTGACTGATGCCAAAAATCAATCAAAAAGCTCTTCTGGGCAGCTCCACGACAGGATCCTTTTTATTAAGCCAGTCCATGATTTATAGTTTTGTCATTAGGTTAATGTGGAGTTCATATCACTCCTTCATTCCCACACCTTCACTGGGACATTGATTCTTCCTCCTCACCCTGTTCCTTTTCCTCAGGCTCTCCCAAAGCAGTGCTGCTGTGCTTCCTTCTGCAGGACATGGAAGGGATAACTCAGGGTGACCTTCCCAGCCCTTTCTGCCCTGGGAGGGACTGGGATGGAATTCCCAAAGAAGCTGTGGCTGCCCCTGGATCCCTGGCAGTGCCCAAGGTTGGATGGAGCTGGGAGCAGCCTGGGACAGTGGGAGGTGTCCCTGCCATGGCACTGGGTGGGATTTAAGGTCCCTTCCCACCCAAACCATTTTATGAAAGAGAAATACTCCATGATTCGATGACCTCAATGAATTTTTTCTCACTTAATATTGCTGAGTGATCCCTCCCTCCCCTCATGCCAAGTCTGGTTTGTTGCAGGGAGGATTTTGATGTGGCAGCAGCTGTTTTGCACTCCCCTGCTGTGCCCAGGTCAGTGGTCACTTTTTATCTCCTGCTAACATTCAATACCTGTTTTTCTCAACTCTGATTCCTGTAAAAATGGATTTCTTGTCAAAGGCTCTTTTTGTTGGTCAAAAACCCCAAACAACAAACCAGACAAAACCCCACCAGGATTAATTTTTACTTTTTTTTTCCTTCCCAGTCTTTATGTTCATGTGCTGCCTCCTCCTGGTTTTGCCTCCTGGTTGGAGCTGAGCTGTTCCCAGGCAGCAGCAGGGAGAGGGGCAGGGAATGCTGCGGGGTGTGGGCTGAGCTGAAATGCTGCCCCAAAACCTGTGCCACTCCTGCCTGGGGATGCTTCTCCCACTGCTCTGCCCCAGGTGTGGGCAGGGGAAGGCAAAGGGGGGTGAGGATCTCACTCCTGGAGGAGCCAGGAGCTGGGAGGTGGCTGGGCTGGGCTTTCCATGCAGGCAGCAGCACTGAAATCTGTCCAGGGAGGGGCTGGAATGGGATCAGGATGAGCTTTAAGGTCCCTTCCAACCTGCTCTGGGGTTCCATGATTGATCCAGAGTGGTTCAAGCAGGAGCATCTCCCACTGAACACAATTTCCCTGTTGTTTGTGGCCTCTCCTGCCTGGGGACCTGTTCAGGGGTTGGGTTTTTAGCTTGGTTGTGGAATCCCAGGATCACTGAGCTTGGAAAAGCCCTTCAGGATCACAGAGTTCAAACTGTGCCCATCCCAGCCCAGAGCCCTGAGTGCCACATCCAGGAATTCCTGGGACACCTCCAGGGATGGGGATCCAAAGCTCCCTGGGCAGTTCCAAGGCCTGAGCTCCCTTTCCTTGGGGAAATTCCTGCTGCTGTCCAAGCTGAGCCTCCCCTGGCCCAGCCTGAGCATCTTCTCATACACCTGGAGTCACCTTTTCTGCCCCAGGTCGTACCCCAGTGCTGTTCCTGTTTCCTGCATTGTGTTGGAATTTAAACAACAAAATGCACCAAGTCCCTCAGTGTTTTGGACACCGAGGTTCTCTGGCAGTGGGTGGGAGAGGGGATTCTCATCCAAGAGCCATTAATCAGAAATGTGAGAGGGAGCATTGATGTTGCTTAATGATGCACACGAGGCTTAAAACCCTTAGAACCCATTCAGTAAAAGTAAAATCAGATTATTTTTTTTTTGCCCATGCAATTTTGCATCGAGTGTTCCAGGCACTAAAAAGTATTTCATGCCTCATTTACTTACAATAAATTAAAAACCTCCAAGTCAAAACACTGGGAAAATTCTGTTCTGAGTAAAATTATTTTTATTGCTCCTTTGATGGGCGACTCTGCTGCAAACGATGCTTGGGCACAAGGTGATGAAGATCAAAACTGGTTTCTTATACTCAAATATTTCCTTTTAGAGGTATTGAGGGTGGGTTAAAATAAACTGTGCTAATTAGTGAACACCTCTGTTCTGCTGTGGCACTCACAATCAGTGGCTGAGCAGTGGTGAGGCTGATTTATTCTTCATTTGGTGCAGGGTATAATAAAGATCAAAGTGGCTCTAGAGAATGAAAGTGAGGAGGGAGGAGTGAAATAAGAGATGCCCAAGCTGGGCCTTGATGCTTTCCTGGAAATGCAGATCAATTATTGTGTTGATGGAAAGGAGAGCTAAAAATAATATTGATAACTGTAAATGCTCCAGACTTGCTGTGCACAGGAGGTTTTATGGTTGGGGTGAGGACAGAGCTCACCTGAATTGTTGCAGCTCTGAGACTTTCAGGGCACAACCAACTCTGAACAGGTGGGGAAACTGAAAATTTTTCCAGTCTTTTCCAATTCCTGGGGCAGTGATTTAGTGCCCAACCCTGGAAGGAATAAAAAGTTGATCTCTGAGAGTGACACCTGCCAGGGGTTGGGGGTGCCAGGCTGGGAGAGCTGGAGAGGGACTGAAGGGACAGGACACAGGGAATGGCTTTAAGATGCAGGAAGATAGATTTAAATGGAATATTGGGAAGGAATTCCTGGCTGGGAGGGTGGGGAGGGGCTGGGATGGAATTCCCAGAGAAGCTGTGGCTGCCCCTGGATCCCTGGCAGTGCCCAAGGCCAGGCTGGATGGGGTTGGAGCAGCCTGGGACAGTGGGAGGTGTCCCTGCCCATGGCAGGGCTGGGAATGGGTGGGATTTAAGGTCCCTTCCCACCCAAACCATCCTGTGACTGATTTTGGATCCCCTCATCCCTCCAGAGTTGGAGCTGGGAACAGCCAGGGTACCTGGAATCATCACAAATTACATTTGGTGTAGGACCAGAGCTAACTTACTTGGGGATTTCCCAGATTTTAGCCCTGCATTTAACCTGCTCTGTATTCCTTAATTTGTCTACACTGCAAGAATTCAAATTTTTTTTAAATTCTGGCCATCATGGTGTGAACAGCTCCATCTCATTCATGGACCCGTGATCTCTCAAAATGCCTCCTAATCTGTTTTAACTCCAGCTTTAAACCTGCCTGGTGAGGTCAGAGCACACACTCAGTGTCTGTGTTGGGAAGAGCAAGGAATAATTGTTTTATTAAATTTCTGCACATCTTTCAAGGTTGAAATGGTCTCTGCCTTGTGACCATTGCTGTTGGACTTTTGCTCAGGCCAAGGAATCTTCTCATCCTGAGGCTCTTTTTTATCCTTCTCCTGGTTTAGTGCCTGTTCCAAAGGCTGCTACTGAAGGAAGTGCTTAGGATATGAAAACATCTGTATTTTATTTTAATTTCGTTTTTATTGTTTGTTCCCTGCTCCTTCTTTTGATATTCAACTTGTCTTTTTGTCTGCTGTTCATTTGAGCAAATCTCTCCAAAGCCTCTGCACTCTTTTCCTGGAGAAAAAGCTGATTTAATTCCTGTTCTTGTGTACAAAAGGTGCAGACTTTTATTTCCACTTGCATTCTCTGGTAATGACAGGTTCTGAATTTCATCCACCCTTTTATTTGCCCTTCAAACCTTCCCAAGCAGGAGTAATTGGATTATTTTGAATAAATTCCCTGCAACCCTGTCAGCTCCCTGTCTGCCCCCTCTCCCAGCTCTTCTCTGATGATATCTAATATCATTTCCAGTGCCTCATTTAAGGGGTTAGAACATGCCAATATTCCAGGCTCTGCTTGCTGAAAATTTAAATGGAAATATGGACACTGTTTTATGACACGAAAAAGCCCATGTCTGTTTTTTTTTCTCCTCTTTATAGCCTCAGATCCACTCGCTGTGGAGTGGATAAAATCAAGACCTTGGTGTAAACAAAACTAAAAACCCAATACAACAACAAAAAAGCATCATGAACATAAAAGATGTGTAAAGGCTGTGGAAAAATAACTGATGAATGCCAAGGATGAGGGGTGGATAAGGGAAAACAAAAGCAGCATCCTAAAACCTTCATCTTCCCACTTTGGAGCTGCACAAGCCAAATAAATCAGATTTTAGACAGTTTTGGAGTGGTTCTGTGTTCCCTGCTGAATTCCCTACGAATTTCACATCACCCAGGGCTCAGGGTGTGAAGTTTTCAGTCTCCCTGGAGTTAGGAAAGGAGGGAGCAGAGCAGGGTGGCAGCAGAGCTTCCAATTCCCAGGAATCTTCTGGATATGAAGTCTGGTTTGGGGATTTGCTTCCCCTCCAGTTCCCTGCCCCTTCCAGGGGGTTGGAATGAGCTGATCTTTCCATCCCTTCCAACCCAAACCACCTCATGATTTACAGGGATAATTGAAATATCCTGAAATAAAACCTGACACTGCTGCTCCTTGGGTGTGTGGGGACAGGATATGAAAATCATCCATCCTCTTGCTCAGGGAGCTCTTGGAAAGGGAGCAGCTTTTCCAGTCATGAACTTGATAAAGGAGTGTATCCAGCACTCCCCAGCCTGGAATAAATCACTGATAAATTGTGCTGCTGTTGTTATTAAGCTGTAAAGCACAGCAAGCATTGATCAGCCTTTAGGATGCACCCTGTGATGGTTGTGGCCCGAATTCCCACTGAAATATTTCCAGATTATGGGAGAGATGAGTGAGGATCCAGCTCAGAATGTCAAGTTTGGCAAGTTGGTGTTGTGTTTTTTTGGGGGTGACTGCAGAAGTGTCAGAAACTTGATTTTTCTGGGAGTGCTGGAAGGAAATCTCAAGTATTTCACAGGTGAATGGGCTGGTGGGGAGAACACTGGAAAATCCCTGATTTCCCTTGGCTCAGCCATCAGAGGGTGGTTCAGAGGCAGGACCAGAGGTCAAAATGAAATCCCTTCTCACTTCATTAACAGCAAATCTGGCCCTGGTGCTAATGAGCCCTTTCAGGAGCTGTGGGGTCATGGAATTGAGGAAATAATCCTGGAATGAGGCTTCTGGGTTTTAGGAGTCACAGAACCATGGAATGGTTTGGGTTGGGAAGGGACCTCAAATCCCACCCAGTGCCACCCCTGCCCTGGCAGGGACACCTCCCACTGTCCCAGCCCCATCCAGCCTGGCCTTGGGCACTGCCAGGGATGGGGAATCCATGGAATAACCTGTGCCAGGGCCTGCCCACCCTCCCAGCCAGGAATTCCTTCCCAATATCCCATCTCAATTTACCTTCCTTCATCTTAAAGCCGTTCCCTGTGTCCTGTCCCTCCATCCCTTGTCCCCAGTCCCTCTCCAGCTCTCCTGGAGCCCCTTTAGGCCCTGGCAGGGGCTCTGAGCTCTCCCTGGAGCCTTCTCCTCTCCAGGTGAACTCTCCCAGCCTTTCCACCAATTTTCTTACAGAGTTTGGTGTCATCACCACTCCTTTCCAACAACCCAATCTCTTCCTCCTTTTGGGAACACAAAGCACCAACAATTTCTCCAGTTTGCTTTCAGAAGACAATTTCAGAAACAACTTCAGAAATCATTCCAGTGTTTGTTTTGCTGGATTAAAGCAGCTTCTGGAAGAGCCCATGGAAAACCGTCAGGGAATGGCAAAGGCCCATCCAGGGCTGCAGTGAGAGTTTGAGCTGGGAGCCCTTGGCACAAATTGCTGCTTTCCTGCTCCATCCCAGCCTATCCTGGGCTTTCAGGAGAATATTTTGGTTCCTCTCCTCAAAGTGCTCCTCGTGGATCTGGTTTTTATTCAGCTTCTGATGGCATTTGCAGGAAAACGCAGGATGAAAATGTCAGGTGCTTTCCCTGAGCCCCCCATGGCTCTGTGTCTGCAAAGATTATGGAAAAATAATTCTTCCTGAGAGAGAGGGAAGTTCTGGAGGGGCAGGATCAAATCTCCTCCCTGTCATTAGCCAGTCTGGGAATGGCTTTCCCTGTGCCCATTTGCACTCTGAGCATCCTGCTTGGAAAACTGCTGGCTCCCTCTGAGCTCCTGAATGAAATCCTGCCTGTTTATGGCCTTGAACATTTGGAGACAACTCAAGTTCTGAATCTAAATTATTTCTTTTAAAATTTTAGATAGACTTAGTCTAATTTTTGTGGTATAAAAGTAATGTGTTTGAAAGACACTTCTTGCCCTGAAGGCACCTAATTTCTCTATTTCAGGGCTCTCAAAGCAAAACCTTTCTGTTCTTTTTTTGATCTGTGTGTAATGAATCATTGCAAAGTGCATTTTTATTTTGTTTAAAGATAATCAGAGCTGAAATACAACATCTAAAAGTAGTAGTGGTAACAATTATAATATTATAATTGCCTTTATTATTGATTTCTTTATTTTCACTGCTGTGTGGGGCACTTGGGAATTTTCCATTCACTACAAACCCTTTCCTAACAGGTTTAACTTGAATTATTCCAGGTTTAGCCCCAGACTGAGCGCTTCATTTGGATGCTTGGCAGTTCTTCCCCATGTTTTGTTTGGGCTCTGTTTTCCTTCCCATCCCTCATTTGCTGCCCTGAGCTCCATGAATTTTTGCTAAGCCTGGCAGGGTGTGAAACAAATGAGCTGTGAAGGCAGAAGGGGCTGAGTGGGTCCTTTAGTACCACTGAAAAATGTCATGTTGTGACATTTCCTGTGCTGAGCCCTGTGACATACCAGGAACTTGTTTTTGGAGGCTTTTCCCATAAAAAAAAAAAAAAAGGGGGGGTTGTTTGACTCTCTGTCTCAACAATTTAATTACATTCTTTTATTCTGGTGTAAAGGCTGGGCTGGTTTCAGTAGCACTCTTAGAAAAAAAATATTTATTCTGAATTTTTCATGTTCCTAAAAATCTTGTTTCTGTTTCTGGGTTGTAAAACCCTTTGGAACCCAATATTTTTAGTTCCTCTGAAGGTATTTACCCACTCAACCAAATATATTCATTTTTTTCCCCAACACCACATCGCAAATCCCTTGTTTAATAGCACTCAGTGCAGAGATATTGGCTTGAATAAATATCTGATTTAATTCTCTGTAGTTGACAATAACAGGGTTGTATTGGAAGGTTTATTATCCCATACAGGACCTATCAGCAACTAAAAATTACACTAAATCTGACAAGAGAATTCTATTCATTAGGGTTGCCTACAGACCATTTGTAGCACCTACAGAAATGAATCTTCAGAAGTGCCCCTTGAAGATTTTTATTTTATTCTTGCACAAGAAATTCTCTGGGAATTATGTTGATCTGAGTGGGGCTCTGGAGCTGGTTGGGGCTAACACTTTCTCCCCTCCCAGACTGTTGAAGCTGCTTCCCTCATTTCCCTTTGGAGCAGGTGATGGTGCAGCTCCAGTGCCTCATCCTTTTGGACAAAATGCAGGTGGAACTGCATTAAAAAGGGCAAAACTTCCTGTGTGCTGGTGCTGAGAGAACAGAACTCCGTGTTCCCTGACAAATCTCAGCTGGGAATGGAAATGGAAACCCTTCTGATGTGATGGCAGGAAATGGACGGTGGGGTCATTACCAGGGTCTATTTTCAGATCCCTTTCGTTCTGGAGTCAGCAGAATTTCCTGCTTGGCATTAATCCCCCCGAGATTCTTGGGCACAGCTCCCAAACCTGGGGCAGAGCCGGGAGAGGGTGGGAGGAGCTGGCTGTGAGCAGGGGGCTGCAGCAGACTTGCCCCCCTGATGCTCCCAAGGAAGGAGCTGCTGCCCTCCCTGGTCGGATTTTTAGGATTACCTTTTGGGAAGAGTGGGTTCTCCTCTAGGACAAGGAGGCTGCTGCTCAGGCACAGAATCCCACACTGGTTTGGTTGGAAGAAAGATTCCCTAGGATTGTCACCGTTCAGGCATTCCTCTGGATTTTACTCATTGTCCAGGATCTCCCCCAGGAATGCTCTGGGTGAAGATGGAGCCTTCCCAATAATCCCAATTATTCTCTGTAGGAGTGAATGAGCTGATCATGGAATCAGGGAATCATGGAATGGTTTGGGTGGGAAGGGACCTCAAAGCCCACCCAGTGCCATGGGCAGGGACACCTCCCACTGTCCCAGGCTGCTCCCAGCCCTGACCAACCTGGCCTTGGACACTCCCAGGATGTTCCCACACAACCCCAGTGGTGCTGCCAGTTTGGTTGGCTGGATCACCTGTCAGAGCCCCCTCTGCTCCTGGTGTTTGTGCTGGATCTGCAGAGGGGTGAGTCCTTCCTTGGGCTGGAGAGAGGGCACAGAGCCCCCATCCAGCTGGGGCTGCTGCCTTTTGTCTTGGAATTCCCAGCCCTCCATCCTCTCAGCAAAGGAATCAATCCCAGTCCGTGCTCTCCCCACTGAAGGGCAGCAGCTGGAAGCATTTGGGGTGGCATTTTGAGTTTTCCATCACAGATTCCTTTTGCCTGGTGTCAAATCAACAGCTTTGAATTACCAGATGCTCTTTCCTCCATAAAAAGTAAAGTCAGCTGGCAATGGGGGGTTGGGATGCAAAGGCCAAGCCAAGCACTCCCACACTTCTGGGCAGGGCTGGCTGGTGCCTCACTCCAGGTCTCCAGCAGCTCTTCCATCCCATGTTGTGCTTGTGCAGCAGATTTTGGTTGACATCAGATGTGTTTTGTATTTGTTTTGGCTCTGGATTATAGGAAATTCCCTGGGAATAAGAAACGCATTGTCCAGTGGCTTCAAGCAGAAGCCTCCTTCCTTGATCTTTGATATTCTGGAGATAAGAGGGCTGTTGTGCAGAAAGCAGCTGCTGTTTGCTTTGCTGCTGTGAGATTGGGAGAATTTGGATGGGTGTGAAATGTTCCTGTATCCTGAAGGACACACCCAAGGCTCCCACTGGGAAAATGGGATGGACTGAGGAGACTTGGCTGGGTTGTAAAACTGTGCAAGGGCTGAACGTGTTCCCCAGGTGTATCCAGAGCTTCTGTCTTTTACTGTGTGCCTAAAACCCCCCAGGAACAAATCCTCTTTCCCTCCCTTCTTCCCTCTGACCCTGCTGGCTGTGAAAGCAGTTCCCACCTGGGACTTTCAGCTGGAAAACAGGGAGAAGGGGGAGATTCCCACTGCAGGAGGACCCTGAGCTGCTCAGGGTGGAAAAAGCCTTGCTGGCATGAGGCTCCCACCTGCTGGGGCTGGGAATGAGTCATTTTTCTGCAAAGCTGGAGTAGGCCGAGGGTAATTTTGTGTGATAATTTGTATTGGAGCGTTGTCTCTCTCTTTCCCATCTCTCCTGAATTGGCTGTAATCCATCACTCTAATTGCCTTTCCTTGGTCAGTGGAATTTATGTGCTTGTCTCCCTCATATTTAAAAGATTGTAGGTACAACCTTTCTTTCTTATTTAGATTAGGACTCTTTTTTTCCTGCTCCTGAAAGGTCACGGTGTCCCTTTTCCCCAAGCTGATGAAACGTATCAATTTGGGAGCCTTACAGCAGGAATGGGAGCAGTTTTCCTGGGTTTAAGGGGTTTATTATTCCTGCACCCAGGCTCAGCTGAGATCAGTGTGAAAGGTTTTTTTGGGTGGACAGAGCTGATCCTCTGATATTCTCCCATGGACATTCCAGTTTGGATTAGCCCATGTTATCCAGTAGCATGGAAAAGGAGGGGGAATGTGCAGCAGGACTCATTGCTTACCTGGAACCTGCTCCAGGAGATGTTTCACAGCTTTATCTGAGTGGCTGCAGCTCCCTCGAGCTGGCTCAGGCAGGGATTTACTGATATTTATTGATATCTGCTGAATTTGCCCATCAGAGTGATAAGAACCACCCAGTTGTGCATTGATTCAACCATGACAGAGGCTGGATTGGTTGGGAAAAAAAAATCAGTTTCAAAAAGGATCTTCCTAAACTGGTCAAGCTCGTTATGCACACGAGGTCTGAACAGGAGAGGAATGCCTGGGAAAGGAACTGGTTTGGGGAGTAAAGTGGAGTGACCAAATTACCTTTGGGTTGCCATTTAGCAGCACTCTCAGCCTCTTGGATTTGGGATAAGGGTGAGTTTAAAGTTGTTATGGATGCAGGAGTGACATCCCTGTCCCTGCTGCCATAAACACAGTGCAGATAACAGATAACACTGCTGTATTTTGCTGTATTTTGCTGTATTTTGATGTATTTCAAGTAATGGGTGTCAGCTTCAGAACCACTGCAGCTTTGCCTTTTGCTCCTTTCTGTGTTTTTGTGGTGTTTATTTCTGTTTTTTTTAAGCTGTATTGGAGAAAAATCAGAGATTCCATTTCACAGACCCCACAAACAATTAACTTCTCAGCCTGGGCTGACCTAATGTGCAACTAATTTATTTTGTATCTACTGCAGAGGCAGAAGTGGAATCAATAATACAAACGGAGTGTAATTTTAATATATCGCTTTCAGAGGAGCAAAGCAAACAAAACCTTCATCAATTTTTAACATTTCATTGTTAGTTTTTTAAATAATGGATGCACATTGGAAAGGCCATGCTGGAGTATTGGTTTTCCATGTACCTGGGTTCAGGGAAGATGTTTCTCATCTATAAATCAGAGCAGCTAAGCCCAAACAAAACCAATGCCCTCGTCTTCATCTTAGTTCAGAACTTGACTTAGCAAAAATTTTCTTGGAAATTTTTTTCCCACAAATGTTGACATATTGAGTATTGACATTGTTATTTCAGGTTTTCAAGCAAAGGAAAACTCTCTCCCTGATTTTTCATGGAAAAGATGAAATCCCCTTGGTGTGGTTATAAATAAATCCATGTTTAGGAGCATTTCTCACTGCTGACCTTCAGGATGTCAATCCCCTTGGCTTGATGAGAAAATGATGATGGAAAGATCCACACTGGGATTTTCAGATGGAAGGTGGATCAGAGAACGAGGCTGGGGCAGCTCTGGGACAGAAAAGAACTGAATTTCCAGTTTTTCTGCCTCCCTGACTTAGCTGAGCTCCAGGAGTGGAGAGGAGCTGCCCTTTGAGGGAGCTCTGGTGCGCTCAGACCTTTCTGAGATGATAAAATGACAATAAAAGCTGTAATGAAGAGGAAGGACGTTGTCCCAAGGTGGCTGTTCCAGCATTTTATTGCCTTTTAGTTGGAAACTTTTTGTCATCATTGCCTTTGCATCCGGACTGAATCTTTTCCCAATTCCTCTCATCCTGTGAGCCCCAGCACAGAGAGAGGAGCAGATGATGCTGATTTATCCAGGATGTTTCCCTTCCCCTCCTGGGTGATTTTTCCAGTCTTCCCTCAGAAGTCACATCCTCTAAATCTGTCACCTTTCCTCTACTCAATTCCCTCTTCCCAATTAATTTGGATTCCCTCTTCCCCATTAATTTGGATTCCTCTTCCCAATTAATTTGGATTTCCTCTTCCCACTTAATTTGGATTCCTCTTCCCCATTAATTTGGATTCCTCTTCCCACTTAATTTGGATTCCCTCTTCCCAATTAATTTGGATTTCCTCTTCCCCCTTAATTTGGATTCCTCTTCCCCATTAATTTGGAGTCCCTCTTCCCCATTAATTTGGATTCCTCTTCCCACTTAATTTGGATTCCTCTTCCCCATTAATTTGGATTTTTGTAGGAGCTGTGCTGATGCCTGGACTGTGAGCTGCAGTTAATACTGGTGGGATATTTCCTATTCCTTTATAAGTTTATTTAAACCCTCTCCTGACAATTCCTGCCACTGTGGCCAGCTGAAGGTTCCCAATCCTCTTTCTCCTGAATATTTAATTTTATTCAAATGTAGAGTGGTGTTTTATGCTCATTGAATGCCACTGTTTCCATTTTGGATGCTCTCTCTCCACTGCTGATGGAACTGAGGTTTTGTTCCTGGTCTCCAAGGGTGCTCCTGGTGTGTCCTGCTTTTTTGTCTTCCACAGTTTTTGGAGTTGTCCTTTTTTGTTCTTTTATCTGGCTCATTTAGGAAGGCAGGGAATGAAAGCACCAAAATCAGGGAATTCTACCTCTCCTTCCCTTGCTCTGGTAGTTTAACAACGTTCATGGAGTTGTCTCCCAAAATATTTTGAGGAATGAGGATGATGCCACAAGCGGTACTGACAAAACTGTAAAATAATGAAGTGTTTTCTACTCTTTTGGCCATAAGACTCAGAGCCATGAGCAAAAGGAGTTAAATAAGTTTAAATCCAAACATTTGGGCTGGAAAAGAGCTCCAGGATTGAGTCCAACCTGTGACTGTCCCCACCTTGTCACCCAGAGCAGAGCACTGAGTGCCACATCCAGTCATTAAAACCTGTCCCTGAATGACGGTGTGAAGATTATAAAGAGGTCAGGGTTTTCTTTTAATATAGAAAAAATTACTTCTGGGCATCTAATCTACATTTAATTTGCATTTAATTTTAAATTGTGGTTTATGGTGCAGTAGAAGCAAAATGTTACAGTGATAAAATTAAGTTGTGAGGAGAAGGACAGGGATTAATGTGAGGATTGTGTTGACTCATCCCTGTTGGCAGCGACCTGGCAGGGATGGGGCTGCTCCTCCACCTGGGAAACCAAACCCAGTGCAGAGGTAACGACTGGAGTGTGAAAATGGGGATGAAATGAGAACAGGATCCACGCTGAGCATTTGCCTGAGTGCAGAAAGATCTCACTGCTTGAGGGAGAGGGAGGTGAGGGAAGAACAGACTTTGGGAAGTGGAGAGAAATGTTCCTGAGGGGAAGGACGCTGGGGTAGGAGCTGTGGGAGCTGCTGTGGGGCTGAGGTATCTCCTGGAGCTCCAGGGACATCCCATGGCCCAAACAGCACTGAAACACCTTCATGTGAGCAGCTCCATCAGGTTCAGAGCATTTAATGAGTTTGGCCTCCAGGAGTCATTCCAGGGAGGCATTTCCTGCAGGCAGGATCATGTCATTGCTGTTTGCTCTGCTGCACTGTGCAGGTTTCCACAGGGAGCCTGGGGTGTGATAGGGGTGGACACTGGGAAAAGCTGCCCTGGATATTTCAGCTCCAAGAGGGTTTAGTCTGAGGATGGAATGCCTGTGGCTGAGGCAGTGGGATCTGAGGGTGCCTCAGGAAAAGCCCCTGCTGTTAAAACAGCAAAGGAACATTGGAACTGAAGCCACTTTGCCTTGTTTTGTGTTTTAGGGAAGAATTCCATGAGGAATAAGAGAGATTTTTCATAGGTGCAGACTACTCTGAGTCGCTGAGCCTGACAGAGTGGAGAGCCATCCATGAGAAGAAGGAATGTATAAAGTGCTTTTCCTGAGTGTAGCAGTGACTTTTCTTTATTTTGCTCCCCCTTGGATGGGGTGTAAATCCTTGGGCAGGGCCTGGAGTGCACGTGGGGCACCTTCCAAGTGTTGCTTCCCAGGCCTGATGGGCACCAAGTTGGGTTTGGGATCCTGCTTGTTATCAGCAGACACAGGAAATGGCTGAGGAACTTCCCACTGGAACACAATTGTTGGGAGCAGGTTGGAGTTCCATGGAATCTTGGAATGGTTTGAGTGGGAAGGGACCTTAAAAACCATCCCAGTGCCACCCCTGCCCTGGCAGGGACACCTCCCACTGCCCCAGGATGCTCCCAGCCCCATCCAGCCTGGCCTTGGGCACTGCCAGGGATCCAGGGGCAGCCACAGCTTCTCTGGACAAGGACACGTACATGACTCTGGTTGTACCTTCCAGGGCCTCAAGGATCCAACAGGAAATATGGAGAGGGACTGGAGACAAGGGCTGGAGGGACAGGACACAGGGAATGGCTTCCCAGTGCCAGAGGGCAGGGCTGGATGGGATATTGGGAAGGAATTCCTGGCTGGGAGGGTGGGGAGGCCCTGGCACAGGGTGCCCAGAGAAGCTGTCCCTCCCAACCGAGGGTGGATTAGGATTGTATTGTAGGAAATAATGAAAATCCAGACTTCCTCGTGTGGAGGCTCAGAGCTGCCTCTCAGAGGAGCCAGGACATGATGGAAAAATGGGCTGCCAGGAACCCCATGAGATTCAACACCAGAAAATGCAAATTCCTGCTCCTGGGGAGGGACAAGCCCAGGCACCAGCACGGGAGGGTGGATGTCCGGGTGGGAACAGCTCTGCAGAGAAGGAGCTGCAGGAGAAGTTGTTGGAGCTGAACAGTGTTGGGATGAGATGCAGGGGAAGCAAGTTCAGAGAAGGGAAGTGCTAATCAGGTATTAGGAGAATAAAATCAACCCTGCAGTGGACAGGCTTAAACAAGGACTCAGAGCTGGTGTTTGATCTCCAGCCTTGAGATCAAAACTCAGCTGGACAAAGGTCTGAGCAGACTGACCTCATTTCCAAATTAGATCTGACTTCAAAGCTGGCCTTGCTTTGAGCAAGGGCTGAACCTGAGACCTCTGTAGGTCCCTCCTGCCCTGGATCTCCTGATTCTGTGGGAAGTACAGAAAAACCTTCCCATGCTGAGGGCTCAGAGGCTGTGTGCTGGTTTAGCTTCACTGTGAGATGTTTGGATATTTCCTCCCAGGAGAGTGGGGACCTCAGTCCTGCTGAAGCTCCTGCTGCCCTCCTGTCCCTGTCAGAGTGCTCAGCGCTCTCCTCTGCTTTTCCTGAGCCCTTCAGGGTGGTTGTTTAATTAGGAAGCTGATTATTTGTGTAATTATGTTCTGGAGGGCCTGGCTGAGCGTTGTGTCAAAACAGCAGCACAAAGAGACTCCCTGCAAACGTGGTGGTTCTGGAAGCAGCAGAGGGGAGACCCCTCTCATCAGGTCAGTTGTCTAATTAAGCAGGGAATTTGAGGATTTCATGGATGCAAAGGCTGCTTTTAAATCCATTGCACAACCAAGGGGGTGTTTGGCTTGCTGTTGTTTGCCTGAAAATAAAACATGTCTGGAGTTGTGTTTGATATAATTTATTTGTGTGCCTTCTGTGTTCTGTGAGATTGGCTGAAATAAAGTGGGAATTCAGCACTGGGTGAGTGGGACAGTACAGGACATAATTCCTTTGCCTATGGAATTTGTGTGTGTCTGGATGTACATATTTTCCATCATTGTGATTAGTGGGGAGCTGTAGAAAAGTTAGGAACAGCCCCAGGATCCCAGACAAAAAAAAATACAAATATTTACTAGGTACCACGATTTATAGGATTTTTCTGAAAGTGAACCAGATACAATCCCAGAGTTATTAGGGGATGTTTTGGAACTTAGTTTTAAAGAAGAAGGGATACATCGCTTAACAAGGATAAGGATTGGATGGATGGAGTTGGTCTCCATGGAGTTCTTCCAAAATTCAGTGTCACATTTGCTTTTAGTGGAATTCACTTCTTCATTCCTTGGATTCTCTATTGAAGAGACCCTGGACAGTTTGCTGTGTGTGGAGCCTTTCACAGGGAAAGCAGCCATGGGCAAAGCCAAAACCCACCAAGCCCAGCAGTTTGTTCCAAGAAAAATTCCTTATTTTTTCTTCTGCTTGCCTGTGCTTGTCTGGAGCACCTGAAACACGAAAACATCCAGGGACCTTTGCCCAGGTGGGGAGTGACACAGGGCTTGGAGGAGGGACAGGGACATCCCCAGCCAGCCTGGGGATGCTCAGCTGTGAAAGCCAAAGGAGTTGGCCCAAATCCCAGAACTGTGGAATTGTTTAGGTTGGAAAAGCCCTCTGAGATCACTGAGGCCTTAAGCAGCACTGCCAGGGCCACCACTGCCCCGTGTCCCCCAGTGCTACATCCTTTAAATCCCTCCAGGGATGGGGACTCTCCCACTGCCCTGGGGGAGAAGTCAGTGCAGAAATATTCCCAATTTCCACCCTGAGCCTGAGGCCGTTCCCTCTCCTCCTGTTCTCTGGGACCCCCTGGCTGCCCCTCCTGTCAGGAGTTGTGCAGAGCCAGCAGGTCCCTGCTGAGTCCCCTTTTCCCCAGGCTGTCCCTGCACAAGGAGCTCTGCCCTGGATCTCGTGCCTGGCCAGCATTCCAGAGCAGCAGCTCCATGGAATGTGTTTTTTGTGCAGCCCTGGCCGCAGATGTCTGAGCTGAGCTAAGGAGCTCTGGGAGCTGAGGAATTCTCTGTGCTCCCAGTTAAATTTTCCAGTGCTCCTGGTGATGGGGGCCAAGAAGTGTTTGCACCCTGAGGAGCAACTCTTGCCCATTAAAGTGGAGATAAAAGTGGCAGAAATGCAATATTTGGGGCTTGGGGACAGGAAAGAAAACGCCATAATTACAATTCTGATTCCTGCTCTGTTTTTCCTTTAGTGCTGTCTTGAGGATTGTAATTGCATCTATTTTAATGATTTCTGGAGAGTTTATGATTTATTTTTATAAGCCAATGACAGTGAGGGATCAACTTAGTCTGCAAAGCATCAAATAGAGCTTGCCATAATTGAGTTCCAGCTGTAAATTCCATTAAAGCTCTGTTTAATTTGGAAGTTTGATTTTTCAGGGAGGTTCCTTATGCCTAACGTGGCTACCAAACAGAAAACCCTGCATGCATTAAAGCTCATTAATATTAAATTAATTATGTGATATGCTATCTTTTGAAAGATGAAACATTGTGTTTTGCTCATCTGAGGAAGAGATGAGGGTGGATTTGGCAGGGTTTGGAACAGGAATTTAAACGAAGGTGCTGTTGTAGCTTAATTTGTATGGAATTATCCACAGGGAAGGTGTGACTTCTGGAAAACACCTGGAAGGTTCAGAGGACTGAAATGCAGAGCAGTTTTGTTGGAAGTGATTGACAAGGTTTTGGGGATTTAGCAGGTGGTTTGGCCCTGGATAATCCTCCAAGGTCTGCTGGGAAGGAAGGGAGGCAGGGAGGACATTCCATGGGGGAAGCAGGGATGTGATGGGGATTTCCTTGCTGGAAGTGCTACAGACCCCTGGGAAAGGGTTTAAATGTTGGATTTGTGCTCTGGGGAAGTATCCAGAGGGAACAAAGAGTTGCCTCCACCAGGATCTCATCTTGTTCCTTTTAATTGTCCCTTTTTGGTCTCTTTCTGGAATTGCCCACAAACCATAGAGGTTTTTTGACACTCAGAAAGTTCAGATTTTTTTTTCTTTTTACCAAATAAACCTCTTTTAGCCATTATAACTCAGCTACTAATTGAATTAGGCAATGCAGTAATTGAATTTTCTGCTGTCACTCTTGCAGGTGCTGCTCTGCCTCCTCCATTTGGGAGAGAAATTGGTCAAACTTTCTGTGGTGTAGGAAAGGGATTGACTTGAACTTCATTCTTAATCAGAGGAGAGGCTCAGGTCGGATCAAGCCATTCCCACATCTATTTTTAAACAGCAGTGTTCCAAGTTCCTCCCTGGCTTATAGGAAGGGAGCTTGATAGGAATTCAGAATTTGGAATCATTATAGAAAAATGGAATGGTTTGGAAAATAATAAATATATGGTGGAAGCAGAGCTTGCAATGGTAACTGCTGACCAGGGGGGTCAAAGGAGAATATTTTTGAAGGATGTTGTCAAATTAAAAAAATTTCATCTTCTTTATTTAGAATCTAGGGGAGAAATTCTCTTCTTGTTGGAGTTCAGGGGATTTCAGGCAGTGCAAATAAGAGTAGAATTTGAATGTAATGTCTTCAAGGGGAATAAAGATTATCTGGCTTCAGCTTCCCACGTGTGTTTGAGGCACTGAAAAGGGAAAGTGCCAGGAATGCCAGGAAAAATGGGAACTTGGGGGTGTGTTGCTGTCACCTGGAAATGTCAAGGAAGGGATTTGGGATCCCCAGCTGATGGGATGGGATCCATTTCTTTGTACCCTGTGAATCCCAGACCGGAAGGGACCTCAGAGCCCACCCAGTGCCACCCCTGCCCTGGCAGGGACACCTCCCACTGTCCCAGGAGCTCCCAGCCCCATCCAGCCTGGCCTTGGGCACTGCCAGGGATCCAGGGGCAGCCACAGCTTCTCTGGGCACCCTGTGCCAGGGCCTGCCCACCCTCCCAGCCAGGAATTCCTTCCCAGTATCCCATCTGACCCTCTCCTCTTTTAGTTTCAAACTGCTCCCCCTGCCCTGTCTTTGTCTGCTTGAGTAAAATCCTGGAGGAGAGGAGAGGAGAGGAGAGGAGAGGA
>VZRZ01007928.1:35358-45871 GCA_013398175.1 Climacteris rufus
GAGGAGAGGAGAGGAGAGGTTTGGGAAGGGAAGGGAAGGGGGAAGGAAAGGGAAGAGGGGAGGAAAGGAAAAAGAAAAAGGAAAAGACACACAGGGGCTTTCTGGCCCCCTCAGCACTGCTGTCCCCGAGCCCAGGGAGCTCCCAGGCAGTGTCTCAGACCGTGGGGTTGGGGAGCACTGGGCTGACCCGGGAGTGATGAAATGGTCTGGGCAGGAGAGCAGCACCTCTGCCAGGTGGGGCTCAGCTCAGGAAGAGGTGAATGTGCTGCTGGTGGGTTTTTGCCTCTCTGGGCTGCTCTCTGTGGGAACCAGGCACCACTTCCCTGCTCCTGGCTCAGCTCCTCTCACTCCAACTGGTGTTGCATTCAGCACAGCTCATCTCTCACCTCTGACAGCTTCATCCTGTCCTCCCACTCAGCCTGGCCCGTGGACATGTGTGAGCAGTGCTGGGCTCCCTCTCTGAGCCAGGGAAGCACGGAGCTGGTGCAGGGACAGTCTGATCAGTCATTGTGATGTTTCCTTGCCACGTGGAATTAATGAGCTTTAGCCTGAAGGGGGAGCAGGACAGAGGCAGAAATATTCTTGGGGTGACCACTGGAATAAATTGCGAATATTTCTGAGGTTGATAAACTGAAGAGCAGGCAGGAGCTATTACATTAATAAGTCAGACTGTCTTACACACTTCTCTTGCTGCCGTTGGTTTCACAGAAAAGTTAGAGATGATTTATTTACTGCAGTAACCCTGTGGTGTTTGCAAGAGTGGCTGAGGCCCCATCTGATGTCACTGATCCATCACTGGGTGCAGGAGCACCTTCAACTCACTTATTCAAAGTATTTGTTGATAAGGAATGTGGCTGAGTTGTTTTGGGGGGTTATAAATAATGAAGATTATGCATCCACCCTGAGGAATGTCTGGTGTCTGTCACTGTTCATTATTGATGTGTGTACACCACAGTACAGACCAGATTCCCTAATTTATTAATCTTGTTTCTTGTAGAAAATGAATTAATGGATCCGTGGTGGTCACCCAGGACTCGTGCAGCAGAGGAAATGAAATGGAGCCCCCCAAGCCAAGCCCACAAGTCAAGCATAGCAAGTAAAGCCAGAGGGCAGGGATAGGTGGGATATTGGGAAGGAATTCCTGGCTGGAAGGGTGGGGAGGGGATGGGATGTAATTCCCAGAGAAGCTGTGGCTGCCCCTGCATCCCTGGAAGTGCCCAAGGCCAGGTTGGAGCACCCTGGGACAGTGGGAGGTGTCCCTGCCCATGGCAGGGGTGGCACTGGGTGGGATTTAAGGTCCCTTCCAACCCTAAACGATTCCATGATTCTACCAGAATATTGGAATTAATTAATCTCTCAGACTGAACACTGAGCAACGGGGTTTTACTTTGTTTTCGTTGTGTGCTCATTTGAACACTCCAGTCTCTCTCAGGCGCTGTGTCCCTGCACACAGAAATGCCAGACCTTAGGGAGCTGTATTGAAATGTTTAATGTTCACCCTGCAAATGTATTTTTACCCTGGTCCTTATGGTTCCTTTATTTTGTTGCTTATTGAGAGGAGCCTCATCTTGAGTGAGTATTAATCTGTTTTTAATTGTGGTGTCTAAAATCATTTAACGTCTGCCAGCGATGCCTGAGACACAAAAATTTAGATGTTTCAAATGTGATTCAGATGGAATGGAAAAGGTTTTACTGTTTCAAAACATCTCAGTCATTCTGGCATCCTGCCCAGCACTAATGCCTAGCTCCTGAAAACAAATGCCAAGAGCACTTGAATTCTGGTTTTCTTAGGAAATAGAGGTCTTCTCCAGTCAGGCTTGGCAGAATTTTCTCCCCTCAGTTAATTTTTTGTGCTCAGTTTGGAGGTGCTGAAAGAAAAAAAAATAACCCCAGAGGCCTCCTGGTCGTGGTGAGTTCAGAGGGAAGGTGTGACAGTCAAGTGTAGAGTGGGAAAATATTCCAAAGAAATCGGGAATGGGGTCAGGAAGAGGATCGGGAAGGTGTTAAAGTCAAGGGTAGAGTGGGAAAATATTCCAAAGAAATCGGGAATGGGGTCAGGAAGAGGATCGGGAAGGTGTTAAAGTCAAGGGTAGAGTGGGAAAATATTCCAAAGAAATCGGGAATGGGGTCAGGAAGAGGATCAGGAAGGACTTGCTGAGTCACCAAGTTCCACCTCTCTCTGTAGGCAGCACATCCCAGGTGTGGCTCAGTCCAGCTCGGAGCCAGCAGAGCCAGAGCTCAGTGCTTGATCCCAGGATGCTCCCTAAACCCAGACTAAATCCATGGGATTACTGATGTGGTTTGTTAAGGTGGCATCACGGAGCCACCATCATTTTTCCTTCACCCAGAGCCTGTTTGTTTCATTTCCTTACACTGGGTGCATCTGCTGCCCATGGCTGTCCTTCCTTTTCCCTTCCCATGGTTCCACCAGCTCTGCACCTCCCTTTTTCCCTACATCAGTGCAGTTTGCCCACTCTTCAGTGCAGGTTCCAGCCAGTCCAGGGCCCCTCTGTCTGCCCTCCACACTCATCCCAGCACAGCTTTCCCTTTCCTTCAGCTGAGCTGTTCAGTGGCACCAGGTCCAAGCTGCCCCCTGCACCTTCCTGTGCCAGGTGGTGGCAGTGGGGTCACTTTGTCTCCTCTCCGTGCTCTTTCTCTCCACTTCCCCTTCCAGCTGCTCCTCTGCTTTTGGACAGCTCTGCATTTCCTTTCCCATTGCGCCTCTCTGCTCCAGCCACCCACTCTTCTTCCATTTCCTTCCCATCATCTTCTCCTGCTGTTTTAGATGAAGTTCCTTGGCTTCTCTCCTTGCAGACTCTCCTCATTATCCCTGACACTGTTCACTTTCCTTGCTTGCATTCCACCTCTGCTCTGGCTTCACCAGCTCCATCACCTTCCTCACTTTCAGCATCTCCAGTGACATTTTCTCCTCTTTTCTCCACCTAAATCCTCTCCCAGGTGGAGCTGGGAACTGGCTGTATTTTAGGGACCGGCAGCAGACCATTTATGTTCAAGGACCACAATGTTTTGGGGGGAGATAAATGAATAACCACCTTTTTTTTGGGTTGGCCAGACCTCTTGTTCCTCATCCAAGGAGCCAAACCCTTGGAAAAGAAAGCCCCATGGCTGTGAAGTTGTTTGAACCTCAGCAGGGAGCCAAACCCTTGGAGGAGAAAGCTCCATGGCTGTGAAGTTGTTTGAATTGACTGGGATTTTCTCCTGCAAAGCACAAAACAACAGCTTCAGGGAGGAAAAGCAAGAGCAGGGGATGATCCAGAAAGACAGAAATGCTGGAAAAGGAGAGTGATGCTCTCTGCCCTAAGACTCACTGGTATTTTATGATTTAACATCATAAATGTCATGCTTGGGGTAAAGCTCTGGGAAAGAATGGAAATGTAAGAAAATTGGAGAAGTGACCCTGAAGTGCAGATTTTCAGTGCAAATCCACCCTGTGACATTGTGGGGAGGCTTCTGTGGAAAAAGCAGGAGCTGAGAAGTACTCAAAACTGGTGGAAAAGTCCCAAAATGATTGAACAAAATTAGGAAACCAAATTTGTTTTGTTCTCTTATCAGGAAAAAAGTCCTTGTCTGGTCCAAGCACTCGGGATGAGGAGTAGGCCCCGTGTACCTTTACTCCTGCACAGATTGTCATTGTCATTTTCTTCCTTCCTAAAGCTGCTAGACATTTTTGGGTTCCCTTTTAAGCAGAATTTTTGGCAGATTCCTCTGCAATGACTCTTTTTTTTCCTTGTTTTATAAAATATGGAAGAAGGCTGTGCTTGTGTATTATCTGTGTGCTCATAATAGGCATTAATAAATAAATCCCTGGAAGATGTCAGGGACATTTAGAAGATGAAAAACCCTCACACTGTGGTTGTTTTCTGTGTTTAGAATCTGTGCCACATCAAGGCATTGGAGTTGCAGTGGGAATCTGTTCCCTTTTTCATGACTTTATGGATGACTACAGTGCTTTATGGAATTCTCCAGTGCTCAGGAATAAAAGGCAAAGCTGTGTTCTCACACAGGAATTGAGGAGTTGGAGACAAAAAGTTAAGGTTCAGAAATACTTGGATTTTTTTAACACAGAAGGAGGTCAGTGCAGCCCTGATATTCCAAACTGGAGAGAGCCACAGCGAAGAGACTGAGGAGGTGGAAATGCTTCCAAGAACACATCTTGGAAGCATGGGAGAAATAACAAAATTAAATCATTCAGGTGGGGAAAAAATCTCCAAGATCAAGTCCAACCTTTAGCTGAACCCCACCACTTTCCAATGTTTAACCATTCCTGCAGTGAAGGAATTTTCCCTGAGATCCAACCTCAGCCTGCCCAGTGGACAGGGAAGAAGTGTGTGAGGAGGCAGGTGCATGCAGGGAGGTGGGTGTGGATAAATCCCGGGGTTATTCTGGTGTTGAATGCTCCAGTTAGACCTGGAATGAGTTAAAGCCTTGGACATCCCTGGCAGTGTCCCAGGCCAGGCTGGATGGGGCTTGGAGCAGCCTGGGACAGTGGGAGGTGTCCCTGCCCATGGCAGAGGTGGCACTGGATGGACTTTAAGGACCTTTCCAACCCAAACCATTCCATGATTCTGGGATACTCCAGTTTGATGGAATTAGGGTGGGTAGAGCTGGGCCGAAGGCTTTGTTTCTTCTGGGATCCATATTTCAGGTTCTTAATGACAAACCAGGCAATGAGGGCCAATTAATGACCTCCCTCAGTGAATTATTAGGCAAATTACCAGAGTCATTCATCTGAACACCTGAAGCTTTCAGCTTTTGACAGAAGAAAAGTGTTTTTGTGCTTTTGAGCATTTTCATGGCAGCAAGATTTGCTTTGCTTCTTTTATTCCTTATATTTTTGCTGGAGAATCTTTCCCCTCTTCCTGGCAGGGACACTTCCATGGAATTCACAGGAGGAGGCAGCAGGTGAACCTTTCCCAATAAAAACCCAAAATGTTGGATCTTTAACTGCTCCATGGCAGGGGCTGGAACTGGATGGTGTTTAAGGTCCCTCCCAACCCATTCTGGGATTCTGGTTCTCCCAGCACCCTAAAAATTCTGTGTTGGCAGAGGTTTGGCTGAACAAGCGCCTGGCTGTGGCACAGGGCAGGTGTGGACTCACCTCTCCCCTGAGTTAGGCTTAAACACCTCAGAATTCCTTAGGGAAACTCCAGGTTGATGTCCTCAGTTTTCTCCTGCTTCACCATGCTCATGCTTTGAAATACAAGGCAGAGACAGAAAATTGCTGTGTGTGTCAAAGCTCAGCATCAGGGTTTCACCTGCCTCTGACCTCTCCTGCTGCTGTCCTCTGGCAATAATTCTTCCTTTTAGCTGATACTTTGAATGGATTTTCCCTTAAAGGAAAAGCTTCTTTATTTTAAGTGGGACAAACATGGGGATTTCTGTTTGGATGATGCAAAAAGCTGTTACAGATTTGGTTGCTCGAGGTCCATCTTCTCAGGGATCTGGGTTAGTGCTGGGTTAAAAATTGGACTCAGTTTTAGAGGCCTTTTCCATCCTAAATGATTCTGTGATTCCCTGATTCTCTGTGCCATCCTCCTCTCTGTGTCCCCCCATGAGCTGATGATCCCAAATCCATCCCAGTTTGCTTCCAGGAGGCATCTTCACAACCCTTCCTCTGCCAAAGCAATCTTTATAACTTCTCAGGGTCTAATATATTAAAATTAATTTTAATTACCACCCTTTGCTCAGGCTTAGGGCTGTCAGCGGAGTGCCTTTGATCAGATTAATGTTTTTTGGGTTTAAGATGTGTTTTCACTTTCCATGACACACTGAATATTGGGTTTGCTGTAGAAACTATTATGCTTTATATTCATTATGTTCACTTAAATATGACTTTATCTTTGGAAAATCTTTGAGGAGTTTATCAGGGCAGAGGGAATTATTTCTATTATTATTGCTATTCTCTCCACAAATACCCCCTGTAATTGAGTTTTTCTGCTCTCTTCCCTCCTGGGGAAGCTCTCTGTCTCCTGGCCAAGCAGGGCTTGGGCTGCCTGTGCTCTCATCCCATTTGGAGGTGACCTGGGAAGAACTGGGAGTGGAGACTGCCCCAGCAGCCCTGGGCAGAGGGAATTCCATCCTGGCAGAGCCCAGAGGAGTTCATGGCAGGATCAACCACCCAGGGGTGAGAATGTCCCCAAGAGCTGCTGGCCTTGAGCAGCACAGGGATGGAATTTTGTCATGGCTCTCTGTTGGAACCCTGAATTCTGAGAATTTCACTCTTTCTGCTTTAGCAAGTTTTGATCCCCAGAATACACCTCATTTGATCTTAAACCCTGGAAAAGACTTCCCCTGTAGTGTGATAACTTTGAAATTAATGCTGTATAGTTAAGGTTGTGTCACTGGGTGAATTAGGTAGAAGTGTAGACATTTTGGTTTATGAAATATTGTAATACCAGTGTCCAAAATGGAGGGTTTAGGTGTTGCTTTAGAAGTTCCTTTTTTACCTTTGCTACTTCCCCTTTCTTCTCCAAAACCTTGTGTTTTCTGCCATTGGTTCTAAAGTTCTGCAATGTGGGATAAGAAGAACTGATTATTGGGTTTTTATTGAAAATATCCTACACAACATCTCCCTAATTGGACAATCTGGGGTATAAATAATCTGGACAGAGGTGCTGAGGCCATTTGCACCTTGTTATTAATGACAAAGCACTTTCTGTGCTGCCAAGTTATAGATAACACTTCATAAACATTTTGAGACCGAAGAAACTCTGGAGTATTTCTACTGTGTCTTATCTCAAGTGTCTGTTCAAAGAACTCACAAAGAGAAGATTTGCCGTGGCAGGGCCGAAAGCTTTGGCCAGAATCATGGGAGCTCTCTGGTCCAAAAATCATGGATATGGCACTGGAGGACGTGGTTCAGTCAGGAATGTTGGGTTAGTGCTGAGTTGGTGGTTGGACTGGGTGATCTGGACATCACCAGGAATTTCCCCATAGAAAGGGAGCTCAGGCCTTGGAACTGGCCAGGGAGGTTTGGAGTGCCCATCCCTGGAGGTGCCCAGGGAATTCCTGGATGTGGCACTCAGGGCTCTGGGCTGGTGAGATGTTGATCCATCACAGGTTGGACTTGATGGCCTTGGAGAGCTTTTCCCACCTCAATGATTCCGTGATTCCACATCCTCCCAGAGTCTCCCAACTCTTCCAAATGTATGGCTCTTCTCCCTCGAAGTTACTGTTCATTTTAACAGTTTAACACAATATCTCTTCCATTATTTTTTCCTGTAGCTGCAGCTATTTCAGGGAGGGTCTGATAAGAGCTTGACCTCTCCAGCTCAGGCAGAGTCAAAACCCCTGCAGTTGGAAATGGGCAGTAATTAACTCTAATTTGTGCAAACCAGGGTGCCTTCACTCTCACTTTCTGATTAATGCTCTGCTTTAAGCTCCCTCCATTTATCCCTCTCTGTATCCCATTGTTCTCTCCCCCTGATGGGGGCTTTGTACAAACATCACTTTAATTACTTTTGTAATTAAAGAGCAGACAAATCTGTGCTGAAATGCCTCTTGTACTGACTGAAATCTTTGCTGGTTTTTTTTTTCATGCATTATACACAAGTCCTCGTTAACTTTTTCAAGTCTAATTAAATTTCTCTCCTCGTTCTTGCCTTCACCCCTCCAGTATCACTCCTTGCTAATTCTCCTTGTGATATTAATCCAGATGACATCAGTCAGATGACATCATTAAAACTCATTGGTTTAGAGGAAAATGCATTTTAGAAAATGAAGACTTGTGGCAGCTTTTTTTCCAGATTATTTTTATAGGATGCTTCTTTCTGCTTTGCTTTGCTTTGTTAAAAAAAATTGGTCATTATTAGAAATGCAAATTTCAGATAAAACAGTTTAAACGAAGTGGAAATATTACAGTGGATTCTGAATTTTTAAAAAGCAAATTAGTATTTTTAAAATAACATTTTAAATTGAAAAATGACTAAAAGTTGAGTCTTTGTGGTAAGGATGTGTTAGCTGTTAGAAAACATCAGTTACACTTGATCTTAAATCTAAATTATCTTCTCCTGGTATTTCTGGTGGCCTCTCACTGAACTTAAAGAGCTGTGATTAATAAGATACGATTAATGGGACATCTTTAACAATCCTTTCCATAAATTTTCCCAATTCACTTCCATGAAAAGCTGTTTTCAGTCCTTATTTGCAGATAATTTATGTCCTTCAAGGCCTCTCAGCTGTGTCCTGCAACAGTTTTGTCACTCCCTGCTTTCTCTGGAATGGTGTGCAGGGATTTAGTGGGGGCAGGAATGGAAATCAAACGGATAAATGAAAAAATGGCTTTGAAAATGAATCCCCACCCCTGTGGATTCATCAGGAGACAGAACCCTATGAATAACACTTGGACAAATTTCAGTTTATCCTGAAAATTTGCTGTTTGTTCTTTTTGCCCCTCCTCTGGATCTGCTCCCACATCTGAGCATTTATGGAAACTGCTGATGCTGCTTTGTGCTTCCAGATCTTTTCCTTTCGGAATACTGGATTATCTTCCTGTTCTTCCACCTTGGAGCACTTGGGTTCCATCTCCTCCTTTATCCTAAAGCAGGGGTGGGGCTGGAAAGCAAAGACCAGGCTGATGTGGACATGAACATTCCCATTATTCCCTTGGCTCTTTCAGCTTGGCATGAAGTCCTAGGATAAATTTGTGGGGAGTTTCAAAGAGCCTGAGCAGCATTTCATGGAATCACAGAGTTGTCCAGGTTGGAAAAGCCCTCCAAGGTCATCAAATCCAACCATCATCCAGCACCACCACGGTCACCACTGACCCACGTCCCCAAGTGCCACATCCACGTGTTTTTTGAGCACCTCCAGGCATGGCAGCTCCAGCACTGCCCTGGGAAGTCTTTGCCAGAATTTTGCAACTTTTCTGGAAGAAATTGTTCTCAATATCCAACATAAACATCTCCTGGTGCAGTTTGAGGCCATTTCCACTCATTGTGGGGTGTGAGGGGTCACATTTGCAGCTCTGCCTCAACATTCCAAGGGTTGAAGAATCCCACTAAAACCAGGTCCCCATGGAACAGCAGCCTCAGGGCAGAGCTGTCACCTTCCTGTCCTTTGTCCCCACCAGGAGCCACCTCCTGGCTCTGCTGATTCCTTAGGACTGGTCCCAAATTCCTCTGGAGTCAATGTCACACTTTATTCTGACTTTCCCATATAAAATTTCCCATCCTGCTGCTGGTGGGACTCACCCAGCTCACCAAAAAGGGACCTAAACTTGGAGAAGACTTTCTGTTCCTCTCTCTTTTCCCGGTTTTCCTCTTTCTAATCCAGTGCATTCTCCTTCAACAATTCCCACACCTTCTGACTTGGAGCACACTACGGATTTTTAGAGGAAAAGGAACATTCCAATGATTAACAGCCCATCCCAGAAATTATTATTCTTTGTTTGAAAAAAAAAAATCCTTTTCCACTTTTAATTTCCCTGCTTTTAACTTTCAACTGCTGCTTCTTATCCTGCCTTTCTTCCTGAGATTAAAATGTTTTTCCCTTCTCCTCATGGAAGTGCTCCCATGTTTATAATATTCCCTCTCATTTTCTTCCTTTTGATGAACAAACTCAGTGATTTCTTTGAATATTTTCAAATAAGAATTTTTCTTTAACCTCTGAGTTATGCTGGCAGTTTTCTTCTGGCTATTCTCCAGTTTTTCTCCCATGAAAATAAATAAAATAAAGCAGCACACGTCTCTCCAGGCATCTTCCAGCATGGATTTCTCCCTGTGCAGGATTCAGAAGTTAAACATTTCCATTTAATCACACTCTGTCTGCCTCTCCTGGTGTATCCATGTGCATTTCTCAGTCATCCTGTTATTCTGGGAGCTGATGTTGCTCATCATGACACAGAAGGTCATGGAGTTTTATGGAAATCCAAGGAAGATTCAGTAAAACATAGATTTATTTTGTGTCCTGTAGTTCAGACCCTCTTATCAGAACATTTGCTGGTTGTCTCCAGTGTCATTCTTTTTACAGGAAAAACTGTCCTGGCAACACTGCAGCCTCAGAAAATCATGGAATGGTTTGGGTTGGGAGGGATCTTATGGATCATCTGGTTCCTTAAGGTCCCTCCCAACCCAAACTATTCCATGATTCTGTGTTAATTTAAATGAGATAAGGGTGTGGTCACAGGTTCCTGTTAAGTATTGATGTGTTAGAGCAGGAATTTTGATGGGCCTCTCTCTGATTTGTTATTTGTGACTTCACAAAGAGAAGTTCTCTGCAAAGTATTCCAGCCTGAAATTCCATGGGTGGATGGATGGATGGATGGGTGCAGCTTCTCTAGGAATTTTTTCTGCTTTACAGAGTAATTTTGGGGTCTGGCTGACAAAGTTTAATCTCTGGCTCACAGAGACTGGGGAGATGTCTGGCTGTGGCTACAACTCACCTCAGCTCAGCCCATCTGGGATGGTCTTGTCCCTCAGTTCAGCCCATTTGGGATGGTCTTGTCCCTCAGTTCAGCCCATTTGGGATGGTCTTGTCCCTCAGTTCAGCCCAT
>VZRZ01007928.1:46329-74575 GCA_013398175.1 Climacteris rufus
GTTCAGCCCATTTGGGATGGTCCTGGCCCTCAGCTCAGCCCATGTGGGATTTCCTGGCCCTCAGCTCAGCCCATGTGGGATGGTCCTGGCCCTCAGTTCAGCCCATTTGGGATGGTGCTGGTCCTTGTGCTCGGATCACTTTTGATATTGATCCAGGAGATGATGCTGTGGCACAGACAGACTTTTATCCTGGACTTGATCCTCTTTCCCTTGAGTTCCTGAACTGTCCCAACTGATTTAAGACAAACTCCTTTGGAGAGACTCCCGGGGTGTTCAGGGAAGGCTGAAAGCCCCTGGAAAGTCTCTGTGTAATCTGTGTGCTGTCCTTGGTGGAGGGAGAGGTGTGCAGTGAGCTTGGTTTGTTCTCAGCTCTGTGTGAGCCCCGTGCTCCTGCCCAGCAGTGCTGCAGTGCCTCCAGTGCCACATCCAGGTGCTTGTGGGCACTTCCAGGGATGGTGATTCCACCCATTCCCTCTTTTCCTGCAAAAGCAGAGCAATTTTGTAAAAGTTTTGCAGCCGTTTGCACCACAACTGTGCTGCTTTAGTGGTTGTGCTTGATGAGCTGAGAGGTCTTTTCCAACTCAAACGATTCTGTCATTTTTTCCCATAACAAAACAAGTGCAAATCCAGTCTCCTGCTATTTTTCGTGCATCCTGTTTCTCTTGGCATGTTATGGATGCCTTACACCCAGCACAGAAGACGTTGAGCTCTTTATGATGTTGGTATCTTGTTTTTTTTTTTTCTCATGTTTGCTCTTGGAGCCTTGAGTCGGAAAAGATGTTCAGAGGGAGGCAGGGAATGTGCTGGGTGATGGTGAGACAGATAAACAAAGGGAGCTGGTGAATTATGCATTTTCCTCATCATTCACCTTGAGGAAGCAGCAGGACTTGGGGAGTGTATGACTGGCAAAGACCTTGAAGAGAAGCTCTGTGGGAATTATTTATTTTTTTATCAGCGCAGTCTTCGAGGAAGATGAATTATCTGAAAGAAAAGCCTTGAGGGATCTGGTTTTATTCTCATTGTACAAGTTTTAGCACCAATAAAGCGACTCTCTTCTCCAGTACTCCTGATGAGCTGTACAAGGCACACAGTGAGCAGGATTATCTGTCCTGGATATGCAAATGAGAAAGTTTTACTGCTCTCCCTGGATTTTATGACCCTCATTAAGCCCAGGAGAAGAACTGACTCACACCCAGCCAGGATCATCCACTCTCCTAAACACCAATCCCTGTATGAGGGTGCCTGGAGTCAGGGAAAGGCTGGGCTAAGTTGATTATAATATTGATGAATCACTGAGGTTGGAAAAGCCCTTGGAGACCATGGAGTCCAAGCTGTGATGGATCAACACCTTGTCCCCAGCCCAGAGCTCTGAGTGCCATGGCCAGACCTTCCTTGGGCACCTCCAGGGATGGGGACTCCAAACCTTCCTGGGCTGCCCCTGCCAAGGCCTGGCCACCCTTTCCATGGAAAAATTCCAGCTGCTGTCCAACCTGGGATGATCCCACCAGTTCTCTTTAGACATCTATAATTTTTCATGTTACATTAGAGACTCATAATTGCAAATCCCAATTTAGCCCTGTTGTTAATCCTCAAGACTCCCAGCCTGGGTGCTTTGAATTTGTAAGGCCCTGATAGCTTTGATTTGGTCTCCCATCACTGCGGATAAAGTGGTGTTTCCCTCATGCTTCCCACAGAATCTGCTCCTAATTGGAAGAGCTCCTTCAGGCATCTCATTGCCCCAGCCCTGAGCACAACACTTCATCATTGCAGCTCGTTAAAAGCACGCTGCCTTCATCAATTATAATTGCGTACCCCTTTGAAAAGGAATTAATATTTTCTAGTATCTGCCTTGGAACAAGAACCTGCAGCCAGGTTTTCCAACACCATCATTTCCTCACAATTAACTGGACAGGTTCTCCCTCTCTGAAAGAGCAGAGTTTTGTGTGAGTGTCGTATTTTGGTCAATAATGAGTAGTTGGAAAGGTCAGGCTGTCCAATACCTGCAATGCCACGGAATTTGAGGGGGGGGTTACGAAGATTAATAGGAAAATCCTGGCAAAAAGAATTAGAAAAGTCCTTGTATTCAAACAGCCTGTCCTGTTCTGCTTCCAAGCCTTGTAAGAGCTGCCAAAGTCCAGAGAGGAGTGGGAATTAGGCAAAGGGGATCAATTTGTCAATGGCACTGAATTCCCTGCTCAAAACCCAGCAGGATGGGTGCCTTGAGGTGGGGGATGGAGATCAAACATTTCATTTTCCTTGGTTCCTCCAACTTTGCTTTGGAAGCTTCACAGATTTTTAGTGGAATCAGGATCAGTTTGGCACCAGGGATCAAGACTATAAAATACAAAATATTACAAGGAAAATGTTTCTGGCTGTCTCTGTGAGCAGTTGGATCTCTGGAGAACTTTTCCAACTGAAATTATTCCATCATTTGGAATACTTCCCAAAAAGGGAGTTAAATGTCCTCTTGGAAGGGAAAAGCTGTGTCAGGGTCATAAACCTTTTCAAAAAAATGAATTTATTTCCTTGCCAGACCTTGTATCAATACATTTGTTATCATTTTTATATGTTGAGTTTCATATGTCTTGGATCAAGATATATTCAGGGAGAGAGATATTCCAGAGGCAGCTGGACATGCTCCTGTGCCATGTGCTCTGGAATGACCCTGCTGGAGCAGGGAGGTGGGACCAGATGAGCCACAAGTTCCTTCCAGCCTGACCCATCCCATTGCTCCCACACCCTCCTCCAGGCTACTGCTCTTGGAGGGAGCATTATCCTGTTTTGTTTGGGATAATATTCCTCGTGGTCCTACCTTCCAGTCATGTTGGATGGTGTAATTTCACTTGGTGCTTCCCTCCTGGTGGTTACTGAGCTGGGTTTTGCACTTCTCTTCCCTCCCCACTTCTCCTTCCATGGGCACTCCACTGTGTTCCCTGAAATCCTTCAGATCTCACAAATATTGCAGGATTATTTTTGAAGGTTCAGGAAATTAATGGATGTGGACAAGAGAAAACGGCCTCAAGTTGCACCAGGAGAGGTGTAGGTTGGATATTAGGAAAAATTTCTTTGTGGGACAGCTTGTCAAGCTCTGGAACGGACTCCCCAGGGAAATGGTGGAGTCAAATCCCAGGAAGTGTTGAAAAAACACATGGATGTGGCACATGGGGACATGGGTTCAGTGGTGACCATGGTGCTGGGTTGGTGGTTGGACTTGAGGCCTTTTCAATAAAAATACACATTTCATTTTCACCTCTCCCTGTGAAAATTTTAAAAACAAATAAATAAATAAAATTGTGTGCAGCTTGTTCAGGGAATGTTTGCAGGCAGGGAGAAGTACTGGCTGAGCAACAATGCCAACAAGGAATGAGACGGAAGAGACCCAGTGTGGAGCCTGTAAGAACAAACAGGCACTTGCCTTGTGCACTGAACAGCCAGAAAGTTCAGGAGCTGTGGAGCACCAGGGAAAACAGAACAATGGATAAGAAAATGGGATGAATTTCCTATTTTTACCTTGCAATAACTTTGTTTTACTTCCCAGAGTAAATAACACAGAGCCTTTGCTTTGGGGAGGGAGCCACAGGAGATATTTCAAATAAATCAACATTTACTTCCTTGAGTTACACTGAGAATTTTGTGGCCCTGAGGCCCTTGGAACAAAGAGATGGGAAGGAGCACCAAGGGGCTGGACGGAGTTTTAGAAACCTTCTTTGGCTTTTAATGTCTCTGTTCCCACAGCCAAGAGGAAGGATTGGGATGTTCCACAAGGGGAGGTGTTTGTTTGCTGATAATTCCTGTATTAAACAGCTCAGTGTGGGGAATGATCTTAGATGTCGTTCCGGGAGGTTTTTGGCAATCAGATCCTTTGCTGTTAAATCCTTTCATGGATCTTTTTATGTCCACAGATTTCAGGATACTGAGTGAGAATGTAGGATGAGGCCAGGCTGGATGGGGCTTGGAGCAACCTGGGATAGTGGAAGGTGTCCCTGCCCAGGGCAGGGGGTGGAACAAGGTGGGATTTAATGTCCATTCCCACCCAAACCATTCCATTGATATTCCATTGATTGACTAACAAAATAAGTAAACAAATAATGTTTGCAACACTGGATTAATTTTTAAAGACTGATCAAGGTTTAAGGTGCAAATGAACAAAGGGATTACATGAGGTCACCAACAAAAAGAATGATAAAATATGGGGAAAAAGGGAGTTTCCTGCCAAAGAAATGTGACTGTGCTGTAGTCAGACCCAGCCCTGGGTTGTTTACAGGAATAGAGGCTAAAATTTAATGTATTGTGCTCAGACTGAATGATCTAAAGCCTTCTCCAGGCTGAAAATTGGTCAGTAATTCTTTGGCCAGTCACTGTGGCAAAGTTACATGACAGTCTGAGGGCTCTGCCATGAATCTCCCTTGGAAAAAGAGTTATCAGGTCATTTATCTCACACTTGCCAGGCAGTGACAGAGCCTGGCAGGTCCTGTGTGCCCCTGCGGGTCGTTATGGTCTTTTAATTAGAGACTGGTGGAAGATTTACACCACATTCAAGCCCTTGTCCTGCAAAATGGCACTGCAATGAAGCGTTCTGCCTGCTCAGCTGGCAGGGAAGAGGGATTTTCCAAGGAATAAGTGATTTTCAGGAGCATCTCAAGGACACAGGATGCAGCCAAAAGGAGTTGGGCTGGGGAGTCACAGCCTCCCTCCCAGCTCAGCTCCTACTGAGCAATGATCTGTGGTTCGTCCACACTCCAAAATCAATTTTTACATTGTTTAGTAGAAGAATAGAAATACTTTGCATTTTTAGGAGAAGCTCTGTCTGTACATCAGGCATTCCCCAGTGAATATGTGATATAAAAAAGCTGTGTGTTAAAATTATGAAAGTCTAGAGGTATTTTTAAAAACTTGTCAAATGGTGGCTCAAAATAGCCTTGTAAAAGCCACCTTATATTACAAGGTACTTTTTGCATCAAGATCCATGAAGGAAAATTAACTGGAAATCCTGGGTTTTACCACGAGTTCAGCAGGGCACAGGAATGACCACAGGCAGCAGAGTCTGAAAACCTTGGCTGGAATTAATGACTTCTTTTTGAGGACCTGAAGGCTGGATCTGGCCTTGACTAATAGAGGTTGATTTCCAACCATGCAGGAACCTTTTCCTTCATGTTTTACATAATTCCACTGCCAAGGGTTTTATCTGCAAATCCAGGGCTGGATTCACTTTGGAGCTTCATTTATTTGTTTGTTTGCCTATTCCTGAACTTCTGTAGTGTTCAGGAACTTTTGCAGTGCAAAATAAATCAGGAGTAACTAATCTGGAAGAAGATTATATATGAAAATGAATTTAAATGATCCCTAAATGTTGATACAGAGCCAGGTGTGTTCTGTGCCTGGGTTGAACTTTGACTTTTTCCTTTTTAAAGAGCTGTAATAGGAAAACCATGTAAATGTCTTTAAAGCACAGAGACCTGGTAGATGGAGCATATTGAATTATCTTTCGTTATGTGCAGTGATGTAATTAGATAATTATCAGAAGTTTAAAAAAATTGCATAAAATAGTCTTTTCTGGAGATCAGCCAGGAGTGAGGATGGTGTTTGTCACTTAGGCCTCAGTTCCCATTTTGAACTCATAGAATCCCAGACTGGTTTGGCTGGGAAAGGACCTTAAAACCCATCCCATTCCATGGGCAGGGACACCTCCCACTGTCCTGGGCTGCTCCAAGCCCCATCCAACATGACCTGGGACACTTCCAGGGATCCAGGAGCTTCTTTTGGCAACCTATGCCAGGGCCTCCCCACCCTCCCAGCCAGGAATTCCTTCCCAATATCCCATCTAAATCTCCCCTCTTTTAGCTCATCCATTCTCCCTTATGCTATCACTATTTTCCAGTGTAAAAAGTTGCTTTCCCACTTTTTTTATAAGCCCCTTTTAGGCACTGGAAAGGGCTCAAAGGTCTCCCTGGAGCCTTCTTCTCTCCAGGCTGAACACTCCCAGCCTGTTCCACAATAACATCACACTGCAGGGAAGAGGAGCTGTGGTGGATTTGTACAGTCAGCTGGAAAAGAATCCCTCATTCCTTCATGGAACAGAGATTTAATTCCTGCATTAGGATCCATGACTCCACCGAGGGCCATTCCGGGCCCTGCAGTGACAAGGCCTGTAAATAGCTTTAATGTGCTTCCCATGAAACATGAACAGGAATATCCCTCCTCTCTGCTGGGATTAAATTGGCAGTGACCTCTCCCCCTTCTCTGCACAGGCAATATTAAACACTGGAAGTGTGATAATTCCTGCCCTGGGCACATTCCCTGCCTTCCTCCATCCAACTCGGCATTGTCCAGGTGCTGCTGGGATGGAGAAGTTTGCACCCCATGCCTCCCCTGCTGCTACCAGGATTAAATCCACACTGAATTCTTTCTTTCTCCTTTCTAAGGATGAAAAATTGGATATTTTTAGCAGTAGAGAGTTTGTGCAATTCCCACTCCTGGAAGTGTCCAAGGCCAGGCTGGATGGGGCTTGGAGCAACCTGGGATAGAGGAAGGTGTCCCTTCCCTTGGGCATTGAAATAAGAAGAGCATTGAGGTCCCTTCCAACCCAAACCATTCCATGATTCAATTATCTTGGAATCACAACCTCAAATGCTGTGTGAAAGAGAAAAGGAATGATTAAAAAATGAGGAATTAAAGGTGTTTGCTCAGTGCTGCACAGAGAACCGCTCTGGATTAGATGAGGAGCTGCTGCAGGAGGTTGGGAATTGAGCAAGATTAAAAGACATGATGATATTTAAACCCATTTCCTGGAGGTTTATTAACCCCACTGAACAGCCAGTTGTTAAATATTGGGATAAGAAGGAAACTGTTCCTCATTGGAAGTTATTTTATCGAGGTCAACTGAAGAATTTCTTTCTCAACAACCCTGATTTTTACTTGAAGTTGCTTGCATGGGCACATTTTGTGTGTGATTCTGTGTTTAAAAGCTTTGCCCAAAGCTCTGTTGTTAAAACCACAAAATTATGGAGAATTCCAGTGTGGGAATCCAACTACTTCCTTTACATTTACTTTTTTACACAAAATACAGGAAGTTAAGTGCAATTTCTCTATTAAAGTTTTGTCCATTCCGGAGAACCACAACTCACATAATAGGAAATTAATGAGAGAGATATATTAGGGCATTATTTTTCCCTTGACAAATTAATGGATGTTACAATGGATTTCAAGCAGGCATTGTTAGCAAATGGAAAAAATTGCACCAATTAAAAATGAACCCTGAGGCTCAGCCATCAAAACCCCATTGTCAAAATAGAAATATTTCCCATGGAGTTCTTTTATAAAGAGGAGTTGGAGAAGGATATGCCAGACAATTGCAAAAATTTGGCATTACAGGAGCAGAAGGATGAAAATTTAGTGTAATTTAGGGTGTGACATTTGTGTGGTTGTGAGAGGGGTAAAAGTCTTTCAAGGTTAATGAAGCCAAAGTTTGAATGGAATAAAGAGAAGGAAGCTTCTCTTTTCCCACATCTCCATCAGCTTCAACATCTGAGCCTGACACTGCAGAATCCCAGCTTTGTTTTTTCTGGCAATCATGTTCTTCTTGGCTCCTGCTTTATGTTCCTGAAACACCTGGGTTACATCAGGAATTTTGTGGTTTTCCACCGAATTCAGAGTGAGCTGTGGGGGCCTGGACTGGCACCGTTTAACTGATCCCAGCTGGAATTGTGGGGTCTGTGGAGCAGGATGTGCTGTGTGAAGGGGTTTTCTGCTCAGTGCTGGTGGACTCTGGCAGAAGGTGGAATCATGGAATCCTTTAGGTTGGAAAAGCCCTCTGGGATTGAGTCCAACCCTTCCCTCAGCACTACCAAGGCCACACTGAGCCCTGTCCCCAAGTGCCACAGCCACAGGGCTGGAAATCCCTGGAGGGATGGGGACTCCACACTGCCCTGGGTTGCCTGGACAACTCTTCCCGTGGGGAAATTCCTGCTGCTGTCCAAGCTGAGCCTCCCCTGGCCCAGCCTGAGGCCGTTCCCTCTGCTCCTGTCGCTGTTCCCTGGGAGAAATCCCGATATCCCCTGGCTGCCCCTCCTGGCAGGAGCTGTGCAGAGCCAGCAGGGCCCCCTGAGCCTCCTCTGCTCCCTCAAGGTGAAGGGATCTGGAATCATGGACATTCAAGGGTGCTCAGGCCTTGGAACTGCCCAGGGAGGTTTGGAGTCCCCATCCCTGGAGGTTTCCCAGGAATTCCTGGATGTGGCACTCAGGGCTCTGTGCTGGGGACAGGGTGGGGATGGGCACAGCTTGGATTCTGTGATCTTGGAGGGCTTTTCCAACCTCAGTGATCCTGGGATTCCATAACCCAGCTAAAAACCCAACCCCTGAACAGGATCTGGTAACCCTGGACAGGTCCCCAGGCAGCAGAAAAGGCCACAGACAACAGGGAAATTGTGTTCAGTGGGAGATGCTCCTGCTGGAACCACTCTGGATCAATCATGGAATCCCAGAGTGGGTTGGAAGGGACCTTAAAGCTCATCCTGATCTCCTTCCAGCTGGGATATGGGCTTGGAGTTCAAACACCTGGAATATTCAGACTCTCAGCACTCTGTTCTTCAACCCTTTTCTCCTGTTACCATTTCACATTTTCCAGTGTCCCTCTCTGCCAGCAGCAGTAACCTCAGGACACTGGGATGTTTCCAGGAGTCCATCCCTTCATCCCAACAGCCCTGAGTGAGCTCCCTGCTCTCTCCTCACTGCTGAGGGATGAGGGTGTCATTCCTGCTGAATGGCTCTGGAAAATCCCCACATTTGTAGCATTTCCAATGGAGTTTATTTTATAGCACTCATAAAATCCTGGGGTGATGAATTATTTACATTCCTGGTGCTGCTCCCCAGTAGGAATTTCCCGCTCTGGGCAGCTGATCAGTACCTGCCACATCTTTGTTTTTTACTTCCATAATTCCCCAGGGAGCTCAGCATGGGATGAGCCCAGAGGGGCTGGAACACTCCCTGTACTCCTGAGCACTTCCCATATCCATATCATGGAATCCCAGAAAGGTTTGGGTTGGAAGGGACCTCCAAGGCCATCCAGTGCCACCCCTGCCATGGGCAGGGACACCTTCCACTGTCCCAGGCTGCTCCAAGCCCTGTCCATCCTGGCCTTGGACACTTCCAGGGATATTCAAGTCAACAACATATTTTAAAGAGCACAACAAATAGCCAGAATATGTTGTTTGTAGAAGATAAAGCCCTTTTTGTATCAGTAATGTCATTTTTTTTTTTAAGTATTATCATCTTATGTTTCACATAACAAATAGAAATTTGTACACTGACCATCTTACGCCATGGGAATGTGAGTGCCAGATTCCCACTGTCCTGAAAATTGCATCCTTTCCATAGTTTTGCTTCCTAAAGCCATAAAAATTCCAGATCACCCCTATAAATAACCTTGAATTCTCTTTCTGCATCACGTGCTGGGAGCTGGGTTTTCATATTTCATAGCCTTTTCTCAGGGATAAATAATTGAGTAGGTTTTGGAGGTACTGCTAAATAAATCCTAAAGAAAATAAAAGAATAAAAGTGGGGAAAGAGCTTGGCAAGGTTATTCACCCCCTGGAAATGGTGTGGGAATGTGCATGTGGAATTTGGAGTCACCTCTCATTTGTTAAAGGCCTTTGCCCACCCATGCTCAGTCAACTGTTGGGTGCCAGCAAAAGTTCTGCATAAAAGTCACCTTGGGCACATCAAGTTTTCTTCTGTGAGCTGGAAAAGCCTTTTTGGGAATGATGCTCCAGGAGTTCCACACTGAAGCGTTTTGCAAGTTCTTGCCTCGGGGATTTTAGGGGCAGAAATGCCAAGGAGTGAAAAGAAAAACCAGGTGGAAAAGCTGCTTAAAACAACTGGGCAACACAAAAGATGTTTTCTCTGGGATTTGGGATGGGGTTTAGCATTCCCAGCAGTGCTACAGCAGCAGGGTGGGCCAAAGGGAAGGGGAATGCACAGGGAGAAGTCAGAGGAAGGAAAACAGGATTTGATTCCATTTGTTCTGTTCTGCCCTTCCCATGAGGTTGGTTCAGGTTGGATGGGGCTTGGAGCAGCCTGGACTGCCCATGGCTAAGGTTTGGAATAAGATGGACTTCAAGGCCCCTCCCAACCCATCCTGGGATTTAATGATTCCCTCAACGAGTGTTTTGTCCCCTCTGGAACAGGAGGAGCAGATGTTGCTCTCAGGGTTGGTTTCTCAGTTTGTACCTCGAGATGTTTCATTAATTCCTGGTGCTTTCCCTTCTTCACTGAGGGGTTGGATGGTCAAAGCTGTAACCTGAGTGAATTTTTTTGTGCAGTCTAAAATAAGAAAGTGCCCAACCTTCCTTGTGTAATCAGCAATCTCCACCCTCCCACTCGGGTTCTTGTGGCTCTGAATTTGTCAGGGGTGTGGGTTAGAAAATCAAAATACAATTCCACACAGAGATAACTGAGCTCAGCCTCCAGCAGCTGCAGTTTCTCCTCTCCAGGATAAATGTTCCAGGCTGTCCCAGGAGCAGCCTTGCCTGGTGTTATAGCTGCTTTAGTGCAGCATTTCCCTGTGGAAAAACCGCTTCCAGTGTGAGGAAGGAAGGAATCAGAGTGTCTGATCGCCCTCCTGCTGCCCTGGATATTGGAGCTTCACCCAGGGCTCTGTGGGACCTCCTGGCTCTCCCAGGAGTTATCCCTGCATGGAGGCTCCTGGTGAAGCTTCTGTTCAGCTCCCACCTCCTCCAAGACTTTCAGGCTGGTTTCCCATTTTTCCCAGTCCTTCAGTAATTCCTTTTGTCCTTTTCCACAGCAATTTTTCAGCCTCCTTTAGGGAATGGAAGCACAAGGTCTGTGCTCAGTGTTGGATTCTCTGCCTCAGCACTGCCAGGTCTACAGGGAGGACACTTATTCCTCGGCTATTTGGGATCACCATGGCCCAAACTGCCAGTTTTTCCAAGGTTTCCTTGGGGTCTCCTCTGTTTTTGTTTTTTTTAAGCTTTGGGTGCTCCATGCTCACATTCTGGACTTACCACGTTCTTTTTCTGACAAAAGGACCCTTTACAGGGGCTCTTTGTGGGTTTTCAGGGCACTGGCCTCTCCCATTGATCCTCCTGGAAATCCATGGCAAACAGGGACTGGTGACCACTGGGAGCCTTTCCCTTTCCTGGCAGCCTCAGGAATTCCACTGGAAGCTGCAGTGGAATTGAATTTGAATTTGGAATTCATGTCTGTTGCTGGAGCAAAATTACAAAACTGAAGGTTTTTTTCTAATTCAGTTTTCTAAAAATCAAGGGGAAATCGCTCCCAGTCAGGAAATATCTGGGACATCCCACATCTGCCACAGGGGAGGGCGCATCTCCATGCTGTAGGACTTCCCTGCCCTCAGAATTCCATGGAAACACCTCGGTGTATCCCAAGGAGCCCTTTCCAAGCAGCCCTGTCACAGCAATCCCAGTGGGCAGATGAATCCCCCACCTTTTGGCATTTGGCAGCAGCTTGACAGGGATGCTGCCCCTGGGGAGCTCGTTCCAGGCAGTTCAGCCAAGCAGCCAGAGTTCCACACCTTGTCTCCATAAATCCTTGTGCAGTCCATTCATCAGGAAAAGCAGAAAAAGCAGCCTTGCTTGCAATGTGTGAAAACCTTGTGCGAGGCACAAGAATATTCCAAATCCTTCCCATCGAAGCCAATGCTCAGAGCTCCCATGGATAAACATGGGACAGAATTTCCAATAAAAAGATGGAAAAGTGTTCTTTTCCCTGTGGTTTTGGTGGCTGCTCAGAATGGGCAGGATTTCCTGAGGTACTGCTCCCGTGGTTGGTGTGTGATGGGGCTCACCCTGCACAGTCTTGTCACTCCTAAAACTTCCAGAAGCTCCCCTGGAGGAAAAAAAAAAGAAATTAAAAAAGAACAAAAAGTCAGAAAAAAGCAAACAAAACTGGAACACTAAAAACCCCTGCAAAGGCCCCGTTCCTATTTATAAATCCAGGTGTTAGGTAACTGTGTTCCATAAAGGAAAGCAAAAGGATTTCCCTGGAGGCAGAACTAACATTGTTGTTGAAGCCTTCTGAAACAGCTCCTGTTTTCCCAGAGCTTTCCCTGGGGATTGCAGTGTCAGGTCGTTGTCCCCTTGTCCCCACAGGAGTTTTGTGTCCTCTCTCATCCTTCCCCCTGCAGATCTGGGGCTCAGGAGAGGTGGAGGAGCAGCAGAAAATGCTCCCCTGCTGCACCTCCCGGGCTGCTGAGCATCGCTGGCATGGCCATGGCTTTCCCAAGGATTTTCCAGTCCTCAGGCAGCCCTTTGGCTGCCACTTTGACTTGTCCTTTTTAGGAACAGAAAGGGAATTACAAGGATAGGAGGTGCTTTGCTGTCCCTGGGCTGGGGGCAGAGGCACCACACTTTGGCTTTCCCATTTTTCCAGTGGGTGTTCCTCTCCTTTCCCACAGCAAAGCTTCACGAGATTCCAACTTCAACTGGAAAGCTTCCAGCATTAGCTGCTGCTGCATCCAGCCCTCCATCCATCAGCGGCCCTGGAGCCTTAGGCTGCTGGAGAGGTTTATTTTTATTCAGCCACAGCTTTAAAAAGCCCATCCAGTTGTTCCCACAGAGGTCACAGAGCCATGCCCGGGTGCCTGAGATTCCTCCTGTGCCACACCCGGCACATTCCCTGGGAAGGGGAGTGATCAGGGAAAGGGTTTTGTGCACAGCACCTGCAAATGGCAGAAACTGTTTCCATGTGCAGTCACAAAGAGCTGCTTTCCCTGTTCCCAGCTGGAAACTCCTCTGCTGGTTTATCCTGGTTTATCCCTGACTCCCTGCAAACCAGATCCCAGATGCAGAGCATCCCTGGAGTGAGGATGGGCAGGACAGCCTGGCACAGCCTCTCACATCCCAGGAAACACAGCTGAGGGCAGGGCTGGCTGTGGAGCTGGGAGAGGATGAGGAGGAGATGGAGTTTGTACCTAAAGGGGCTCCAGGAGAGCTGGAGAGGGACTGGGGACAAGGGCTGGAGGGACAGGACACAGGGAACGGCTCCCAGTGCCAGAGGGCAGGGTCAGATGGGATATTGGGAGGGAATTCCTGGCTGGGAGGGTGGGGAGGGGCTGGGATGGAATTCCCAGAGAAGCTGTGGCTGCCCCTGGATCCCTGGCAGTGCCCAAGGCCAGGCTGGATGGGGCTGGGAGCACCTGGAACAGTGGGAGGTGTCCCTGCCATGGCAGGGGTGGCACTGGGTGGGATTTAAGGTCTCTTCCAACCCAAACCATTCTGGAATTACGTGCTGCATGCAGAGTTTGGAAGAGATGGAGCTATACACCAGCTTTTAATAAATGGTGTTTGCTCCACAGGTGGGAAGGGAGGTTGAAATATGGGTGTGTTTTTTACCTAAACAGCTGGGAAATGAGGCCCAAGGGTTCCCAGAGCTCCAAGGAACAGCCTGGAGCAACACTTTCTGTCCTGCTTTCTGTTGATTGATGCCATAACTCAGGGTAAAATGCAGTGTTTTGAGCCTCCCCAGGTTTCATTTGCTGTGTTCACAAGCCAGGGTTTGTTTTTACAAGGGAATTGTATTTACAGAAGTACAAATGTTCCCTCCAAGGGAAATACCTGTGCAGTGGCAGGACAGAACAGGAGTGCTAGGAAAAATCCTGGCATCTTTCTAGTGTGAGGTGTCCCTGCCCATGGTAGAAGGTTGGAATGGGATGGTGTTTTAGGTCCATTCCCACCCAAACCAGTCTGGGATTCCATGATAACACATCTGTAGAATCAGGCACCGAGGCTTCCCACCAATCCATTAGATTCCAGGAGCGTTTTCCAGAACCTGTGGGGTTTTTTTGGAGCAGGACACACCTGCAGACCTGCAGGTCCTTGCCTTGGCTTGGACACTCCCCCATCCGACCCCTGAACTCCTGCTGGCATTTTCCATTCCTGGCTGGAAGTGTCGCTGCCCCTTGGGAATGTGGAGTGAGTTGCAGTTGGAGAAAAGTTCCATTTGGGATGAATTTTCCTGGAATAGCATGGAGCTGAGCAAGGCAGGGGAGGCTCTGATCCTCCTGTCTGGAAAGAGGTCTGGATCTGCCCTGCTGGATCCATCTCTGAGCATCCATGAGCATCAGTGTGGACTCTGTCTCTCTCCAGGAGGGAATTGCCTGGATCAAAACGGGCACATCCTCCTCAGGAGGGCTCAGCCTTGGGCTGGGCTGGTCCAAAGCTGCTCTGGGGCCAGCAGGAATCCAGCTGATGGGCTGTAAATCCATGGACACGCAGGGCTTTGTGCTGAGGGAGGAGCAAAGCCCCGTTTCCCATCCCAAATCTCATTCACAGGCTAAGGATGGAGGGAGGGAGGGTAGCAAGGGGTGTTAAGGAAACTGTGAATTAAATTCCTTTTGTGACAGAGGTGCTGTGCTAGGCACTTCTGCCCTCTCTCTGCTGGTGGAGAGTTGCTCCCACCAGAGATTTTTTTTTCCTTGAAGACAATTCCATCTTTATTTAGAGATGCTGTTCCTCTGCACAGCTTTTGGCCGTGCTGGAGACCTTGGCAGCTGTCTCATCTAATTCCAACCTCCCCACCTCAAAAAACCCCTAGTTTAAGCAAATAATTTTCTCCTGGGATGTTGTCCAGCTTTTCCTCTTTGAGTGAAGATCCCAAAAATTGTAAAGAAATGAAGGAATGGGCAAATGTTGGTGGATTTATAGGAAAAGGGGCAGAAAGGAGGACACGTGGGAGGCTGGGGATGCTGAAGTGCTGCTGAAGTTCCTTTTGTTCTCCAATGACAGAGGACTCTGCCAGTCTTGGCTCTGCTGCGAGCATCACTCTGTAATTAAAAATCAATTAGTATGTTTAGCAATTGTCTAATTAACTTCCCAAAACCATCATGTTAGATTCATATCCAAACATGCCTCCAAATTGCGTGTGTTCCCAACAATGCAAACGAGGCCTTTATTGCTCGTGGAAGTTGGAGTTCAGGGAGGCGCGTGACATTTTTGTTAATTCTGACTGTTCCTAATTAACTGAGCTGGAGATCTCCAAATAACCAAGTGGGATCACCAAACCTTTCCTGGGAAGGCTGTTTTGGGAGTTCTCCGTGGGTAGGACTTGTTCCCTGCAGCTCAGGCATGAGGAATGGTGGGAAGTGATCCCAAAATCAGCAGTGGCTCCGGGAGAATTCCAATGGTTTGGGTGGCCTTGGGCTGATCCCCAGCAAGGTGGTGGCCCAGAGGACCAAGCACCAGGTTTGGGTTGATGTCAAGCACGGTTGTGCCCATCCTTGGGTGGTGCTCCTGGATCTGTCCCTTCCCACTGCTGTCCCTGAGCTGGCACTGCCGGGGCACCTCCTGACAAGGACCTGGAGGGGCTGGAGGTGTCCAGGGCAGGGAATGGGGCTGGGAAGGGGCTGAGGGAGCTGGGAAAGGGCCTCAGCCTGGAGCAAAGGAGGCTCAGGGGGCCCTGCTGGCTCTGCACAGCTCCTGCCAGGAGGGGCAGCCAGGGGGGAAAAAGGGCTCTGCTCCCAGGGAACAGCGACAGGAGCAGAGGGAACGGCCTCAGGCTGGGCCAGGAAGAATTTAAATTGGATTTAATGAAGAATTTCTTCTTGGAAAGGATTCTCTAGCCCTGGCATGGGTGCCCAGTGCTATCCCAGTGGAGTCCCCATCCCCTGTGGATGTGGCACTTGGGATCAGGGGTCACTGGTGGCCTTGGCACTGCTGGGGAAGAGTTGGAATCAATTATCCCAGGGGACTTTTCCAGCCTAAATGATTCTATAATTTCTGTTTCATTTATTTTGGGAACAGCAAGAGCCATGTCCTGAGCAGTTGCATTCCCAGCACTGGGAATTCCAGTGTTCCCTGCTCCCAGTTAAATCCCCTCAATAATAATAAAAAAGCTGCCTGATGCCAAGGATCCCATTGTTCCCTGCACTCAGGGGCAAGGTCAGACTCATCCCTGAGCCAGCATTTGCAAAATTAGCTTTTAAGCCAGCCTGGGTGGTTTTCTCTGCTGCAGCTCTGACAGATACACAAAAAAAAGAGGAAAATGTTCATGTTTTTGTGGCTGGCTCTAGATGGGAATGGGAACAGCTTTTACAGCCTCTGTTGTTTGTGAAGCATCCTGATGCCAGCCCTTTCCTGGGAATCTTGCAGTTCAGTGGTCAGTGAACAGGGGGTATTGGAAGGTAAAATGTGACAGCTTTGTAGAGCCAGACCTTCACTTAGTCAAGCAAACTCTGTGGTTTGAGTGCTTGCTGTGGGAATTGGGGAAGATCCAGAGGAAAATGCATGAGCAGGTAAGTGCAGTTTCCAAAGATAGGTTTGGATCATCAGCCTGGGTTACAGGGAAGGCTCCTCTGTGCTCAGGCAGAATGGCTCAGGGGTCAGATATTCCTGGATATTCCTGGAGCTCATTCCCTGTGCAGTGTTGGGATTGTTGCTGCTGCAGGTGTTGCCAGACTGGGATAAAGGCAGGAAAAAATGCTCCTGTAAAACCCCAGCTGCCTGGGAAAAGAACTGGTGACACTTTGGGGGTTTTGCAGACCTGAAGCTTTTCCCCCTCTTTGAGAACAAAAGCAGCTTCCAGATCTGACAGCTGGATCTCCAGCAGTTCCAGCACTGCTTCCCTGGGTTTATAAATCCAGTGTGCTCCCAAGCTGGTCACTTCTGCCTCAGCAATAGCAAGGGATGTGTCTGGAGAGAGCACAGAGCCACCAAATGAGGATTAAACCATCCAACCGGCTTCTCACATCCCCTGGGAAACTTCTGTCCTTGGAAAGAGCAGGCTGGGGTTGTTTGGGAGCCAGAGCTGTCTCTGTGAGTTATTCCAGGCTGGACTCCTCAGCACACTGGATATCTTCGATTCTTTTATCCGTTAAAAACCTCTGAGGTGAAAAAAATCCAATAGGAAGGCTCTCCCTGGGCAAGATGAGCATAAAGGGAACATGGAGCAGATTTGTGAAGGTCATTAGGTGCCTAAAGATGCAGGGAGATATTTCTGGAATAACCTGCATCCAGCAGCTGTGGAGAAGGAATAAGGGAGAGACTGGAAAGTGAATAAGGAGCTGTGAGTTACAGAGAGGGTGGAGGCAGGGGAGGAGGGTCAGGAACAGATTTATCCAAGCAGGGCTGGCGTTCAGGAGCTCCTAAAGCATCACCAAGAGCTCTGATCCAGTGGCTGCTCTTCAGCAGGGATGTGATTCCAGTGTCCTGGAAGCAAAACACTCCATGGAGGGGACAGAGCCAGGCTGGGGGACAGGGCTGCAGGGGAGGAACTGGGAGCAGGTCTGGGAAAGGCTGGGAAGAGGATGAGAGGCAGCCAGGTCAGCAAGGAACAGCACATGGGAGAGGGGTCTTTTGATACAGATGAGATTTCAAATTAAAAACACCATATTAAAGAAAAAAATAGAATTATGGAATGGTTTGGGTGGGAAGGGACCTTAAATCCCACCCAATGCCACCCCTGCCATGGCAGGGACACCTCCCACTGTCCCAGGCTGCTCCCAGCCCCATCCAGCCTGGCCTTGGACACTGCCAGGGATCCAGGGGCAGCCACAGCTTCTCTGGAAATTCCATCCCAGCCTCTCCCCTCCCTCCCAGCCAGGAATTCCTTCCCAATATCCCATCTAAGTCTACCTTTCTTCATCTAAAGCCATTCCCTGTGTCCTGTCCCTCCAGCCCTTGTCCCCAGTCCCTCTCCAGCTCTCCTGGAGCCCCTTTAGGCCCTGCCAGGGGCTCTGAGCTCTCCCTGGAGCCTTCTCCTCTCCCAGTGAGCTTTCCCAGCTCTCCCAGCCTGGCTCCAGAGCAGAGGGGCTCTGCCCCTTAGTGGATTCCCAGGAATGGGAGCATCCATATCCCATTATATGAGATATTCATCCATTCTGGTGCTGTGGAGTTGTGGCTCTGAGAGGAGTCCAAACAGGATTTTTTTCACCAGTAATTACAGGGCTCAAAACCGTGTGAAAAGTCTTTAAGGCAAATAAAGGTTTCTGGTTTATGCCACTTTATCCACAATACCTCATCCCACAAATCATGATTCCAGTCAGATCCTGGTGTCTGAAAGGACATTTAATATTCTAATTGTGAGTGAGAAGGAACCCAAATATTTCTCCAGTGTTTCTGGCCTCCTGCAGCACTCCCAGCTTTGGGAGCCAACAGCAGCCACTGGAACAGGGAATATTTTTTCCTCCTTCACTTCCTGCTCCCATCCAGTGTCTTCTGCCAAATGCACTTTGTGTGTTTGGTTGCTACTCGAGATGCTCTCAGTAATTTATAAATTCATGTTACAAGAGACACAAAAGTCTTTCAAGAGCAGGAGCTCCCTAATTTGCCTTCCTGTTGTGCCACCAGAGTAGAAAATGCATCAAGGTTTGGGTAAAGTTTTCACTGTTCTCTTTGGGGTTGTTTTACAACCTCCTGGAGCTGCGGAATTGGGTCATAAATTTGGAAGTTTAAGGGTTGTCTCCAAGAAGTGAACAATTATCCTGTTTGCAGCTGCCTGTTTGCAGCTCTAGGGTTTGGAGAACACAGTTTTGAAACTATCAATTACCCCTAAAAACATTCCTCTCTTTTTAAAACGTGGCCATGGGAGGATGTCCTTTTCCCCTCCCTCTGGATCACTGTGTGGGCACTTCCATTTGGAAATACTGCTCTTCTGGGAATTTTCCTCAACATTTTGATGCTAAACCCTGGTGTTTCCAGTAATTCTGTGACTCTTTGAGCACCTTGATGGCACTTGATGTGGCACAGTCCCTAAATAATATCCCCAGTGCTTCCCTGTGTTTCAGTTCATGGAATCCTGGAATGGTTTGGGTGGGAAGGGACCTTAAAGCCCATCCAGAACCATGGGCAGGGACTCCTTCCACTGTCCCAGGGTGCTCCAGCCTGGCCTTGGGCACTGCCAGGGATCCAGGGGCAGCCACAGCTTCTCTGGGCACCCTGTGCCAGGGCCTCACCTCCCTCACAGGAAAAATTAATTCCCAATGTCCCATCTGACCCTGCAGTGTATTTATATCCCAATATCCCAGTTCTGCAGTGTCTCAGCAAATCCATGCTTGGGAGTTCTCAGGCTTGCAAGGATCTGCACAATTATCCCTATTGGGGAAAGGAAAACTGTGGGACCTTTCCATTTCTCTCCAGGCTCAAAACCAAGAGCCCCCAGGTGTGTGGAGGAGGGAGAGAATTCCTGGAGCTGCCCTTTTCCAGGCCCTGTGGCTGTCAGTGCCCTGGCATTTGTTTTCTTACTGGAAACAAAGAGCTGCTCCATGAATCCCTGACCAGATCCTGTGGCTTGCATGAAATTTAAGCTCCTACAGAGACTTCCAGTCCTGGGGATGGGGGGAAAAGGCTACTGAGACACACAGGGAGAGGTGTCAGAGCTAATATTCAAATATTTGGGGTTTGGAGGAGAAAGTGGAGTTTTCCAGCTTGGATCCTGAGCACCAGGACAAACCAACTGGGGAGGGGAAGGCAGAAGGTGCCTGACCATGGAATACAGAGGTCACAAGCTGGAGAAAGGTTATGGAAGAACAAAGAAGTGAAAAAAAGAGAAAAAAAACCCAACAACAACCCTTAAAACCCAAGGGAATAAAACATCCATGACCTTCAATAATACAAAGTCCAATAAAGTCAGAACTGGGAGGGAAAATCCTGTGGGAAATGAGCCCAAATGAAAGAAGGAGTTCAGGGAAGTCGGCAGCTCCTTAAAAATGCTGTAAAGAGCACAGGAAAAATCCATCTCTGTGCAGAGGAGCTGCAGGAAAGGTGGTGAGAGACCCCAGAGGCTGAATCCATGGCTCCTTTGGCTTGGAGCAAAAGGAATTGCACAGGGAGCAAAAAGTGGATCAGCTCTTGGAGAAACTGAGCGTGGGAGATGCTGCAGGGACAGGGGGAAAGCAGGAAGGGAAAAGCAGGAAGGGTTCAGGAGAAAGACCCTCCTGCAAGAGGAGACCCAGGAAATTCCAGGGTCTGACTGGGTAAATGCAGAGGGGACTCCCAGCTGGTGCCTTCAGGGATGGCTCCAGTGCCAAGGGCTGGGCACAGCAACAGAAAGGGGAAAGAGGGAAAAGATTCCCATGGATTATCTCCATAAGGTCAATGTGGCTGGATCAGGCTGGTTTGATAGAATCCTTGAGGTTGGAAAAGCTCTCTGAGGTCACTGAATCCCCCAGCACTGCCAAGGCCACCACTGTCCCCTGTCCCCAAGTGCCACATCCGTGGGGTTTGAAATCCCTCCAGGGATGGGGACTGCACCCCTGCCTGTTCCTGATGTGCCAGGGAGGTGTTGAGCTGGGAGGAGGCAGTGGATGAGCAAACAGGGGCTCAGTTCTACATCAATCGTTGCTCTTCTCATCCTCGGTGTCTCAGAGCGAGCCCTGTGGATGGTTTGAAGCAGAGACTTCAGCCAGCTGGATCTCCTTATTTCCAGCTCCACAAGTAGCTCAGTCCAGAGCAGAAATTCATGTGCAGCCCCTTTCCAGAGAATCATGGAGTGTCCTGAGCTGGGAGGGACCCACAGGGATCAGAGCCCAGCCCCTGTCCCTGCTCAGACACCCCAAAATCCCACCCTGGGCATCCCTGGGAGTGCTGTCCAAACCCCCCTGGAGCTCTGGCAGCCTCGGGGACATTCCCATTCCCTGGGGAGCCTGGGCAGTGCCCAGCACCCTCTGGGGAAGAACCTTTCCCTAATTTTTCATTCCCTCCCCTTCCAGTTGCCTTTCCTTTATAAGACAAAACCAAAAACAAAATTCCAGGTCCGGAATCTCGCAGCTGTGGCAGCAACACACCCAAGTTATTTTCCCCTCAGTAAATCCTCCTCTGGCTGCCCCCAGAGCAGAAATCAGATGCTGAGCAGCACTGAGGAGGAAACCCCTCTGAACCACGCAGTGCCTCGCTTTGCTTTGTGCCTGTGTGAACATTTCTGATTTTATTTCACGATGCTGTCGCAGGGAGCTGCGCCTTTGCAAATAGGAAATTAAATCAGGGGGTGATGTAAACCTGCAGAGGAGAACAGGCAGCTGTTATGGTTCTTTATTGCTTTTTTCATCTGCTGTTGCATTTTGCCATCGTCTGGTGCTCAGTGAAGGGTGTGATTTATTCATAGAAGGCACTGTCACAGCCAAAGGGTTGTACAATAAACCCCTGACAAGGCCTGTGCCAAAAGCCATTAGGAAAAGAGAACAATAATGGAGACACAAAGTATTTACAGAGCAAGTTGGCTTTAATTTAAAATCCTTTACTGAGGCTTGATGATAATTACATCACATTTCAAAGCAGCCACTGCTGACAGGCTTCTGGTTTGCACGTTGGCATTAAAAAATCGGCAATAATTGAAACCTCCCTGAGGAAGCTGCAACAAATCCCTGGGGTTCAGGGTCATTGAGGCACTCGTGCACTGCTGCCAAGAGCCAGGTTTTTCCTGAATTAGTGCCAGGCTGGCAGAGTTGTTGGCATGGCAGGTACATGCTTCCTGTGGGTTTTGGGATGGATCCTGATCCAGGGTTTGCTCTCTGCTCTTCCTTCTCCTTCCTTCTCCTTCCCCATGCAGAGGCGTTTAGATATAGGTTGAAAATATCTTTATTTTGTATATAAGGTGGTTTTGCCTCCTTGTGAAACTCTTTCCAGTGCCTGAAGGGGCTTCAGGAGAGCTGGAGAGGGACTTGGGAGAAGGGATGGAGGGACAGGACACAGGGAATGGCTTCCCAGGGTCAGATGGGATATTGGAAAGGAATTCCTGGCTGGGAGGGTGGGCAGGCCCTGGCACAGGGTGCCCAGAGAAGCTGTGGCTGCCCCTGGATCCCTGGAAGTGTCCAAGGCCAGGCTGGACGGGGCTTGGAGCAATGAGGGGATGGAGAGATGATTTGAAGTCTGTAAATCCACTGGAATTCCCAAAGGGATCGCCCTTCCAAGGACTGCTGCTCCACTCACTTCTCCTTTGTACAGCTCTGTCTGGATCATTCCCACAGATCATTTTTGGAGGCTCTGAGTGCCAAGGGTGTCTCTGTGGATTCAGAGTAATCCAAGAGGATAAAACATCCCTGTCAGACTGCCCAGGCAGTGGAGGGAGGGGACAGATCACCATCCCTCCTCTCCTTCCCTCTGTGGATATTTGGGAATGCAGCCATGCAAATCCTGCTTTCAGTGAATGGGACATGGCAGGTGAGGGGCTCATCATAGATCCCCTTTTCCCTTTTCCATGGATCCCATGGCAGGGTGTTCCCACAGCTCCCACACTGTGCACAGTCCCTGTCCCTGGGCACATCCCTCTGGCACATTCCCTTTCATTTGCAGCTCCCATTTTTTGGGTTCTCTCCTCCAGCCTTCCCAAGCAGGAATCCCTGTGGTCCCTGCACCACGACAGGATGGGAAGCCCCAGGGAAGGGGCATGGATTAGCCATGGGAATTTTGGGAATTGCTGCCCACAGGAGTGACTTTTCCCCACTGAGACATCTCCCTGGGGTGCCCAGGCTGTGCAGATCCATGGGGAATCCAGACTCATTTATTATTGGGAACATTATTTATTGTTTTCTGGACAAGGACACCGGTGGCAGCACAGCAGACACAGGGCGTGGCAGGATAACTGTGGTGCCTGTGTGACAGCAGTGACACCTCGCTGGGGTGAAGGAGGTGTGAGTGATCATTTTGGAGAGGTAAATACCTGGATTCTCCACAACTGGGATTGCTTTTTGACAGGAGCTCTTAATTTCCCTCTACCATCCTGCTTCCTGTAAGGAATGAGGGCATTTTCTGTTATTGAGGGCCTGGTGCACCGCCAGTGCTCAGAGGGGGAAATAATTCCTTGTACTCTGCTTGCTCAGCCTGATTCCCATAAAATACTGGGCAGCCTGGGCGTGACTGAGAGCTCCAGTGTCCAAAACAGGAGTCATGGAGAAATGCAGGGATCTGGTGCTGCGAAGTCAAATCCTCAGCACATTCCAGGCTGGGTTAAATCCTTGGGGGTCCAGCAAAGCAGAGCCCAGACAGGGAGAGGGGGGGTTCCCTGGCACCCAGAAATCCCTGAATTCTGAGTGTGGGCAGCAGGAAAGGGGGGATTTTGCCCCTCTCAGGTGAGGCCCCACCTGCAGAGCTGCCCCAGCCCTGGCACAGCACAGGGAGGAGCTGGAGCTGCTGGAGAGCCCAGAGGAGCCCTGGAGCTGCTCCAGGGCTGGAGCCCCTCTGGAGCCAGGCTGGGAGAGCTGGGGGGCTCACCTGGAGAGGAGAAGGCTCCAGGGAGAGCTCAGAGCCCCTGCCAGGGCCTGAAGGGGCTCCAGGAGAGCTGGAGAGGGACTGGGGACAAGGGCTGGAGGGACAGGACACAGGGAATGGCTTTAAGATGAAGGAAGGTAGACTTAGATGGGATATTGGAAGGAATTCCTGGCTGGGAGGGGGGGGAGGGGCTGGGATGGAATTCCCAGAGAAGCTGTGGCTGCCCCTGGATCCCTGGCAGTGCCCAAGGCCAGGTTGGAGCAGCCTGGGACAGTGGGAGGTGTCCCTGCCATGGCAGGGGTGGGATGGGATGAGTTTTATAGTCCCTTCCAACCCAAACTATTCTGGAATTGTGTGGTGAAGAAGAGCAGTTGTGTCATCCCACAAGTGTGGAAATTGGCCATTTAGTATTTTTCTCACTTTACTAAAGCTGTGATTCCTCCTGCACCAACTGATTCCTTGGGATGAAACACCACTCACCAAAGCAGGAAAAGCAGATTTTCTGTGTGTCCAAGCCTGTGCAGGGGCAGTGGTTACAGGGTTAATGCCAGCTGCTGTCCCCGAGCTGTTCCCTCACAACATCTCCTTTATGCCATCCTACAGCCCATTTCTGGAGTGCATGGAGAGGAAATTCCAAGGCTCCCAGAGGTGAGTGCAGTTGCAGGGCTCTGACGACTGAGAGCAGCAGATCCATTGCTCAGCAGCTGCTCCCAGGACGTGGAGGAGGACGAGGAGCAGCCCCACACCAGCGTTTACATCCCTGTGACTTTGCTCCAGCTTTATTCCGCTGGGATCTCGGCTGTGGCAGAGCTGCAAGGAATTTTTAAGGGCTCTGGAAGACACATTTGTGATGTGCAGCGAAAGCAGCGGCAGGAGGAGATGTGTTTGTAATTCCAGCAATGGGAAAAAAGCCTTTAATTAGCAGCCAGCCTAATGAACTTAATCCTCCTGAGAACAAAACCCATCATGAGGCTTCCAAGTGGGAATGCACGTTGTGTGTGGGGACGCTCCTGGAAAGGTTTGGAGGGTCCTTTTGTTGGACATGACAACACTTTTCTCCAAAGGGAAGCTTCCGGCCTTTAAACAGCATTTTTGGTGGATTTTGTCTCACTTCCTGCTCAGAATTCCAAGCTGGAAGCTCTGTTAGTCATGGATGTGCTTAGGGACAGGAATTTATCCCGGATGGACCTTTGGTCTGACCCAGTATTGTCGTTCTTGTGTTTTAGTAACCTTTGGTTAACATTTCCTACGAGTTTTCATCAGCTTCTCATAATTTTAATCACCTTTATATAACATTCCCGAGGAATTTCCAGCCACTGGCATGGGGAAGGAGATGGAACACCTGGATGGACCTGCTCAGTCTCCCAGGGTTGGAAATGATGTTGAGGGTGGTTGTTCCATGGATAACAAATTAATCTGGACACCAGGAACTCCCACTCTTCTGTGCACAATGGAAGATGTGAGGACACTGGAAAAAATGAGTGGTTGTGTGTTCAGGCACAGAAACTCCTGGAAATTCAGGAAGATGCTCCTGAGAGGAGCTGTAAAATATTGGCATGAGTAGAAAATCCATCTGGATGTTTGATTGAATGTTGGGAGGGTTGGGACTTGCCCCTTTGGGGTGTTTTGTAACCAGGTCAGATGTTCTCCCCAGCTGGACCATGGACACCCTCCCCAGGGTGGGAGGAGATGGAAACTGAATTTTAGGAAGAATAAAAGTCCCTTCCCCTCTCCCCCAGCAGCAGTGGCCAATGAAAAAGTCACTTCTGAGACGTCCTGAGCAAATGCATCCCTCAGGGATGGGACCTTCTCCAAGAAACATTTTAATGAATTGTTTTTTATGGGAACAATTTTAAGGATTGGGATAAACACATGCAAAGCACCTCGAAGCAGAAACACTGGGAGTGTTAAAATAACACGGAGCCAATTTTGTGGAAATCTCAATTAATTTGCCTTTGTAGATTAGAAAGGCAGCCCGGGGTCTGCTCTAATGCCTGGAAAAGTCAATGGGAGATTTTCCAGGCCTCTCTGGAGAGCTGGATCTGTTTGGGTCTCAGCTGCAAAGCCTTTAAGCTTTGTTATTTCTGAGCTGTGCCAAAGTCAGATTTACATGTTGGTAAATTGTACCTGTGAGCTACAGATCGGTGCTGATTTTGATAGGATTTTTTTTTGCTGATTTTGATAAGATATCCAAGCATGGCTTAAAAATCTAAATATAAAGATATTCAAGTAATGCCAGGCGGGGGCCTTGTTTCAGTCCAGATTTTACATTGCACAGTTGATCCTGGGAAGTTTTAGGACAAAAAGCTCCTCTGTGGAAGCAGAAGGAGTTGCCTGGCCAGCAGCTGTCCCATGTTATTTAATGGCTGCTGTTCCTCAGATTTGGAAATGAATTGTTGGATTTTTCTCTTCAGCCGCAGAAAGGGATATTTCTGAGTTCTGTCTCTGTCTGTATAGGATATTTTCAGAAGGAATTTCTTCATGGAAAGGGTGCTCAGGCCTTGGCAGGCGCTGCCCAGGGAGGTTTGGAGTCCCCATCCCTGGCGGTGCCCAAGGAATTCCTGGATGTGGCACTGAGAGCTCTGGGCTGGGGACAGGGTGGGGATGGGCACAGCTTGGGCTCCATGGGCTGGGAGGGCTTTTCCAACCTCAGGGATTCCATGATTCTGTGATTTTTGCCATTAATGAAGTATTTGTTTTATTATTCAATGTTTGTGTGAGGGTGGAGTTTAGAGCTTTCTCCAGTTTCGGGCTCCACCATGGTGGGCGACGCGGGAATCCCTGGAAGTCACTCCCTGCCCTGAGGATTTGTGTGAGAAAGGGCCAGGCTTTCAGGGCTTGCTTGGATGAGCACATCTTTCACAAAAAATAAAGATACAGGGAAGCTTTTGCCATCTTTGTACCAAGAGATCCGAAACCTCTTTGCTCACAGGGATTTTATAGGATCCCAGAATAGTTTGGATTAAGGGGGCCTTAAATCCCATCCCATCTCATCCCACCCCTGCCATGGCAGGGACACCTCCGACTGCCCCAGGCTGCTCCAACCTGGCCTTGGCACTGCCAGGGATCCAGGGGCAGCCACAGCTTCTCTGGGAATTCTATTCCAGGGCCTGCCCACCCTCCCAGCCAGGAATTCCTTCCCAATATCCCATCTGACCCTGGCCTCCTTTGGTTCAGGCCGTTCCCCCACTCCACACCCTTGTGAAAATGCAGGATTTATGCTCTAGGCATGGATGGCTTCTCCTGGTCAGCAGTAAAACCATTCCTGGAGGGTTTTTTGCTTGCTCCATTTTTAAGTCCCTGACCCCGTTAAAGAAATCCACAGGAACGATGGCAAAAGCAAATAGGAAAAAAAACCACAATGGGAATTAATTATCTGTTTGAAAAATATGCTAAAGTGAAATATTTAAAAGGTTGAATATTTAAATGCAGATGAAATAAACAGTAGCTATTAATGAAGGCAAAATAATCCATTAAAATGACACTAAATGCCTGACATTTTTCCTATACCTGTTTGAAGAAAACTCTCTCCTGATACCGTTCCCACTGGGAACAGCTCTTTCATTGTTTGATTTCCACCTCAAAGGAATCTCTACATCAAAGGTCAAAATCATCAATACTTAAGCAAAGTAATTAATTAGCTCTTAGGATCACTGCTAGAGCATAACTTTAACATCATTTTTCTTTAATTCCCCTCGTGTCCACCAGCTTGATAAACTTTTTTACAAGTTCTGTGTTCCAGAAATGTAATTGCACTTTTATTGTTGTGTTCTGAGTTAATTATACAGCAAACCAGGTTTATCTCTTATATATTAAATCTAGCAAGTGCTCTTTGAACAATCAATTGATATTTAATTACAACAGAGAAGCTGCCCTATTAAATCTAAATTAAATGCTCATTGAAGACTATTAAACTGTTACCAGACCATCAAACAGCAAATGCAATCCAATGCAGCATAAACCCTTCTCTGCTTGATTTTCCAGGGCTACTTTGGAAACCTGAGCAGAAAAACTGACCTCAGATGACATTTCCTGCAATTTTTAGTGAATTCCTAAGTAAAATCTCCTTTACCAAGTTTGTTTTACTTAATGAAAGGGAGCAACAACACTGAGCACTTTTGATGTCATCCAGGTTCATTGTAGGAGTTTAGAAGGGAAGGATTTGGGAGGAGCTCAAAGAGGAGCATGGAAAAGGCAGGAGAGAGGCCACAGGGAGAATCAGGGAATCAGGGAATGGTTTGGGTGGGAAGGGACCTTAAAACTCATCCCATCCCACCCCTGCCATGGGCAGGGACACCTCCCACTGCCCCAGGCTGCTCCCAGCCCCATCCAGCCTGGCCTTGGAACCTTCCAGGGATGGGGCAGCCACAGCTTCCCTGGGAATTCCATTCCAGGGCCTGCCCACCCTCCCAGCCAGGAATTCCTTCCCAATATCCCATCCATCCCTGCCCTCTGGCACTGGGAAGCCATTCCCTGTGTCCTGTCCCTCCATCCCTTGTCCCCAGTCCCTCTCCAGCTCTCCTGGAGCCCCTTTAGGCCCTGGCAGGGGCTCTGAGCTCTCCCTGGAGCCTTCTCCTCTCCAGGTGAGCCCCCCCAGCTCTCCCAGCCTGGCTCCAGAGGGGATCCAGGGCTCTCTGGGCTCTCTCCAGCAGCTCCAGCTCCTTCCTACTTTGGGGCCCTGGAGCTGGGGCTCAGTCCCGTTATTCCTTCATCCTGTCTGGGGGCACAAGCTCCCAGAGCATCCAGAGCAATGTCCCTCACGGTGTGAAATGAGCCTTTCAGCCCCTTTGGCTGAGCCCATTTTCCATTTCCACCCCGGTGAGGGGAACCTGCTTTATTCCCAAACTCTCTCCTGGTTAAGGGAACTGGATCCCTTCTCCCACTCTGGACCTGCTGAGCCCTGACAAAGCAGTGACAGCAAAGCCAAAGGTGATGCAAGGAAATAGGGGCGCAGGGTTTATTTTGATTAATGGGGCACCATCTTTAAAGCAGGAAGATTTATTTTTGTTTTAATTCTAAAGCAAACAGTGCTTAAGTTAAATTGCCAAGAGGTTGGTGTTTTTTTTTTTTTT
>VZRZ01007928.1:74595-103376 GCA_013398175.1 Climacteris rufus
TTTTTTTTTTTTTTTTGCAGGGTGGTGTGGAAGGCATTTAAGTGACAAATGTTTCATCTGGAAAGAGAAACTCCATTACTCAGTGTGAGCCATTTCTTGTGATGAGTTACGGGTCATCCATCAGTCAGTTCCGCAATGGATCATCCATATTCATGCCCAGCCCTTCTTACAGCAGGGATGTTAATTTTCCTTTCCCTTGACTTGTTTTCCATCTTCATTTGCCTGCTCGTTCTGAGCTCCCAATGTAAAGTGAGCGGAGATTCCTGTTGGATCATTTTTATGGGATCAGTTAGGAGTGGATGGAGCTGCAAACCCTCAGGAACAGCCTCATGGCTCTGGGAAGGTTTTGCCTTTCAGCAGAGCTGGGATTGGGGTCGGGCACTTGCCAAGGGCACTTTGGGCCTGACAGAGCCCATCCCAGAGAAAACAGATGGAAAACTCCAGGGAATGGGCTGCTGAACAACCCTGAGACTCCTGTGCTAATCCCCCTCCTAAACCCACTCTAAAACTACAAGGCCAGATCTGGGAGTTTATTGAGTTTATTGCCTTGGCTTTATAGAAAATAAATTCTTACCTGAGGCTGCCATTTCCTGTGACCTCTCAAATCCCTGCCCCTCCAGGTGTTTCCGGAGCTCCCAGGATAAAATCTCCAGTACCCTGCAGTTGTTGCCATTGAGGGTTGATGGTTTCCACACTCAGGTGTGCAGTTACCTCCAAGTTTTTTATGCCAAACAGTAAAATGGAACTTCTCCCTCTACCATAATTTTTAAGTGTCCTGGAATTTATTTAATGGAAACTGAACAAGGCAGTAAGGAGTTGAGTGGGGAAAAAAGCTCCACTAAGCAAAAGATTTACAGTTTAGATCTTGTGGCTTTCTTTAAGATCTTCTGAAACAAAAAAAAGGGAAATAATTGACAGCAGCTTCTATCCTGAAGAACAGGTATTCCTGTGTACAGTAATAATTTATGTGATGGATAATCAGGCACATCCACTGAAAGGAGAGATGAAAGAATGAACTCCCACTCACTCCCAGAGTTCACACCTTGCTGAACGTGTTTCCTTCCAAGCCTCTGTGTGTGCATAAACCTGATTTTTTAATTGAAATCACCTGAGGTTTAATGTCTTTGTGTAATATTCCTCTGTCCAGAGCAGATAAAAATACCCCCCTGTTAGATACTGCCACCAATTCAGCACATTAATATTCATCATTACCTTTTGCATTCTGCCTTTCAATTAATTTCCAGCCCACATTAAAGTGCTTCTGTCTAAGCCCACTTAATTGTTTTTTGAGGTAGACTGTCCCTGAGACAATCTCTGCCATTTCCCTCCCAAAATAATTCAGATTCCTTGAATCTGCTTTGATAAATCTGTTGGAAGAACAATCATGTTTGGCTGTACTTTGGATGAATTTTGATATCAATGCTTTTCTGAGCAGCTTAAGAATGAAAACATCTCAATTTTTCCTGTCTCAAAACCCTTGTTTTTGTGGACAAAAAGCCTTGGCTGTGCTGTCACCCATGGAGCAAGAGGGCTAAATGTTGTCTAAGCCATGTATATCCATAAAAACTCCTCTTAGATCCCAGTCTGTGCTTTGAAAGAGAGCAGGGAGTGCAGAGTTGATATTTTTATTTTCCTGGAAGTGGTCAGTGAGTGATGGGAAGTTTATGGGTGTGTTCTGTGTGTGGTTAATGCAGGTTTAGTTCCTTGTGCTGGGCAGGGCTTAGAGAGGGAGTTGGTTTCAGCAGAACCATCTTCCAACAGTGCCCATAAATTTGGGGCGGTGTGGGATGGGCTGTATGGCATTGTAGGATGGGGTTGTTTGGGGAACAGAAGGGTTGGGTTGGGTCTGAAACCTTGTGATGGAGGGGCTGTTACAGACTGAGAACCATCTGCCACATTTCATAGAATCATGGAATGGTTTGGGGTGGAAGAGATCCTAAAGTTCATCCAGTGCCACCCCTGCCATGGCAGGGACACCTCCCACTGTCCCAGGTGCTCCCAGCCCCGTCCAGCCTGGCCTTGGGCACTGCCAGGGATCCAGAGGCAGCCACAGCTTCTCTGGGCACCCTGTGCCAGGGCCTCAGCACCCTCACAGCCAGGAATTCCTTCCCAATATCCCATCTAAATCTACTCTGTCACTGTGAAGACATTCTTTCTTGTCCTGTCCCTCCATCCCTTGGAAATTGTCTCTCTCCATCTTTCCTGCAGCTCCTTCAGGCCCTGCAAGGCCACAGTGAGGTCACCCCAAAGCTTCTCCTCTCCCTGTGAACAATCCCAGCTCTCCCAGCCTTCCCTCCCACAGAGCTGTTCCATCCCTCTGCTCATCCTGGTGCCTCCTCTCTCCAGCAGCTCCAGGTCCTTCTTGTGCCAACAATTTTTGGTGGCCCTGTGCACCCAGAGCATCAAACTTTATCTCACCCTCGTCTCTGCTGCCCCTGAAAACCCTTCCCCTCACTCAGAAGAGGATGGATCATCCCACGACCACCACAGAGCCCTTTTTCCTGACATTCCTCAGCCAAAAAATAAGTGGCATTTAATGTCACCCCAGCTGGCTTTCAGGAAGATTTATGGGTTTTGTTGTGGAGCTGCATTTTCGAAATAATAACTTAAAGTAAAAAATGATTGGACAGATGCTGCCTTCATGTCAGGTTTGATTGAGGAAATGCGAATGAGAAGTGGTTCTTCAGAACAGATTCATCTTCTCACACACAGGGTGTCGTGGTCTCCTTGACAACAAAGCTGAAAAGAACAGCAAAACAAATGTTCTCCTTCTGGTGGCTGGCAACGAGGTGGCCCAGGCCTGGATTCCTCCCTTCCTCAGTGCCCACTTTGGTGGTGTTGGTGTCCTCTGCTCACCCTTCCCTTCATCATCTCGTTATTGTCTTTCAAAAAGAACTAACAGGAGAGACCTGGAGACAAAAAATGTGCCAAGAATGTAAGAAAAGCACCTGATGCAGACATCAGCCCCGTGAATTTGTCTGGAAAATTCATCTTCCAGGGAGCACAATGTTTGCATCCCCAGACATTGCTTGGGAATGGCTCTGCATGGAACAGGTCCCTTAATTCCATTCCTGATTTGTTTTATAAATGCACTTGATCTGCCCCCACAAACACAAGGGTGCCCAGAGAAGCTGTGGCTGCCCCTGGATCCCTGGCAGTGCCCAAGGCCAGGCTGGAGCAGCCTGGGATGGTGGGAGGTGTCCCTGCCCATGGCAGGGGTGGCACTGGATGATCCCTAAAATCCCTTCCCACCCAAACCAGTCTGGAATTCTGTGATCAGAACTTTGTGTGTGAGAAGCCATAATGCAACAAAACCATGAAAATACGAATTTTTTGCACTTGAAGTGACTCATAAAGTTTGAAGAGTGACAGCAACAGTAAACTAAATCCATACTTTCCTACAAATTTCCTTTATCCTTGTTATTTCCTTTCCAAGTGTGGCTTATTCTGAGTTGCAGCTTCTTTATTGAGTCCACTGTGAAGCAAATTGAACACCCAAGCAACAGCTCAAAGCCTGTGGCCTTGCCCAGGGGGCCCAGCTTGGTGATTTGCTGAATTGTTGGGATTATTTGGAAAATCTGATAATGATTTGGTTGAAAATGCATCAAAGGTTCCTGGAGCTCGCTAACTGATTGTTGCAAAAATAATCATTATGGGGCATTCTGCTGAAGTGTTTGTTTTATCCTAATTGTTCTGACCTTCTTCATCTGCGTTTGATGAGATCTCTATGCATAATTAAAAGGCCCTCCAGGAAAGGGAAAATAAAACTAGTCAGCAAATTAATCTGTGGGACAAGGAAATGCTGATCATTCCTATCACCTTAATTCATTTAAAATTCTGTCTTCTTTAAGATTTTCTCTTCACCAGTGTGAGCTAATTATAAACCACTTTAGTCTGTTATTAATGCACACAGACTTTTTATCCCCATGCTGAATTTCCTTATGTTTCAAGGAAATTTCCTTAAAAATTAAGTTAAAAAATAATTTTAAATAAATGAAAATTTATTTTAGATGAAAATGAAAATAAATGAAGACATGAAAAATTAAATATTTCATTTCCTTCTATTTTAAGGCAGGGGGTGATTTCTTTAGGAAACACAGAGCAGTGTGGAGGCTGAATCCTCTCTGCTTCATCCCCACACTTTGGGAAAACCACTGGATAAAAGCAGGAGGACTCTGGCCAGTGCTGCTGCTGGCTGGACACCCCACTGTTCTTCCTGGGAATGGGAATGAGCCTGGAAGAAAATATTTTGTTGATTTGTTATTAAAACAACAGCGCTGTTTCTATTGAGGGGCAAATGGGATTTGAAAGAACCATCTGGTGTCTGTAGGATTGAAGAGGCAGCGATGGGTGGGATATTGGGAAGGAATTCCTGGCTGGGAGGGGGGGCAGGCCCTGGCACAGGGTGCCCAGAGAAGCTGTGGCTGCCCCTGGATCCCTGGCAGTGCCCAAGGCCAGGCTGGATGGGGCTGGGAGCAGCCTGGGACAGTGGGAGGTGTCCCTGCCCATGGGATCTGGGTGAGTTTTAAGGTCCTTCCCACCCAAACCATTCTGGTTTTCTGGGATCCCCTCTCCCAAGGCTCCCCAGGCCACCAGGAAGGGACAGGGATGTCCCTCGTGGCTCCTGTGCAGGGCAGAAACAGCCAAGGGAGAGGTGGAACTTGTGGAGATCAGAGGGACACGGGAGGGTGGGAGCAAATCTTCCCAGGGCAAGGATGTGGAGTCCCAGCAGAGCACAAAAGTTGGCTGGAGGCTCTTCCCATCACAGAATCCTCTTGGAAGTTGCTTTGCTGTGACCTGCATCCTGCTGAATTTGTGGAAATCACCAGGTGATTGGGAGTTTGACTGGCTCCTGATTATTCATTTTTGAATGTCAGTTCAAAGATTATAGATACATGAAGTGATGGTTTCATCACCATTCACATGGATATTATTCCTTACAATAAAAAGAGGAGTTTGGGAGCTTTATTTTCCTTTTTCCTTGCCTTCCAACTTTAACCAGGAGCCAACACAGTTGAACAGTCCTGAGACTGAGAGCTCTGGATTTTATTGAGAATTTCAGTCTGTACTTTCAGTTAAGCAAACTAACCCAGAAGTGAACACTGATTTGAAGTCTTTGAACCTGGTATCAAATTCTCATGGATTGGTGCTTCTGTCCTTGAGTAACAAAGGTATTTTGGTTGTGCCATTCTGCCCAGGTGGCTGGAAATTAAACTGCTTTATTACCCTGTGTTAATCAGTAGATAATTGTACCTGCTCTTTAGCAGCAAAAGGGATTCCTGGGGGCACAAATCCCATGTTGTTATGGAGGAAAAAAAACCCCAAAACAGGTAAAATAGTAATGAACATGCTGGGTTGGTCCCTTTCATTCTGTTCTGCTCAGACATTGAATGTTTTTGGGGTGAAAAAGGTTTTATCTTCTCTCTGTAAAGTTTTGTAGCCACTGAAGGTGCAAGAAATCCCTGGCACATTGTTAATGAGTGGTTGGGGAATAAAAACCTGGTTCAAGGGAAGATCCAGGGAAGAAATGACTCCTAGCAGGATTTGGAATTTGCTGAGGAGCTTGTGGAGCTCAGCATTCAGCTGAACTCATCCCTCTGAATGAAGGCAAAGTGCTGAGCCCTATTTAAATCATAAATGCTGCCTGAGACAGGGTTTGTCTCTGGGAATGCACATTTCAGAAGATCACACTTCTCTAAGTAAGCCCAGGATATTTTCCAAGGTGTTATAAATGCAAGTTTCACCTACTGTGTTCACTGAAGAGAATTAGAGGAGATAAATGTGAAAAAGGCAGGGACCAAAGCTGAGGGCTGAGCATCCACAAAGCCCAGAACAAGATTTGCATCTCCTCCCTGTTCTTCCCCACCACAACCTTGACATTTTAAATTGGTCAATAGATGTAAAATTGCATCGATTCATTAATTTTTAAAAGCAAACTCTGCAAAGCCACCGAGCTGCGTTTTGAAGGCAGATGCATCGTTAGGAAGGTTAATTGTTGTTTCAAGTCTCTCGCTGGAATCAATAGGACTGGGAGCTCCAAGGGTTTTGTGGAGAAGCAGCTGAGGGCTGCAGCTCTCCCAGCTGGAGTTTTGTTCCTCAGGAAAACAAAGCAGGGGCTGTCCAGGGATTTGGGGTTCGGTCTGTGAGCAGCAAAGCTGGATCAAGCTCCTTGTCAGCCATGGAAAACAAAGGGAATGTTAATTTTGCAGAAGGCAGAGGAGGTTAAAGGAGTCTCTGTTTACATGTGTAACACCCAGAGCTGCTGGAAAAGCTGCTGGGGGGGTTTACAGGGATGGTCCCTCGGGGAAAACAGGGCAGATTAAGGGATTTAAGGTGTTCCCCCTGAGGGATGTGAGTTGTGGCACAGCAGGAGAGGACACGGTGCCTCTGTCCCCCACTGAGGACCCCAGAGGGGAACAGAAGCAGCAGGGCTCACTCAGCACAGCATCAGGGAATTGTTTGGGTTGGAAAAGCCCCCAGGATCATCAAATCCAACCCTTCCCCAGCACTGCCAAGGCCACCACTGACCATATCCCCAAAGGCCACATCCACGTGGATTTCAAATCCTCCCAGAGATGGGGACTCCACCAGTGCCCTGGGCAGCTGTGCCAGGCCTGGAGAGACCTTTCCAGGAAGAAATTCTTCATAATATCCAATTTAAATTTCTCCTGGCCCAGCCTGAGGCCGTTCCCTCTGCTCCTGTCCCTGTTCCCTGGGAGCAGAGCCCTTTTTCCCCCCTGGCTGCCCCTCCTGGCAGGAGCTGTGCAGAGCCAGCAGGGCCCCCTGAGCCTCCTTTGCTCCAGGCTGAGCCCCTTTCCCAGCTCCCTCACTGCTCCAGATCCTTCCCCAGCTCCGTTCCCTTCCCAGCTCCAGCCCCTCCATGTCCTTCTTGTCATGGGAGGCAAAGAACCATGAAGGACCCAAGCCTTTTCCTCATCCTTTGGCACTGGTTGTGCCACGTCCCACAAAGGCTGGAGATTCTCCCCAGCCCTCCTTTTGTTGCTGAAATATTTACAGAAACATTTTTGAAGTCCTTCATGGCTGTGGCCAGATGATATTCCAGTTGGGCTTTGCCCTTCTGATTTTCCTACTGCAAAACCTCAGGACATTCTCATCCTGCTGAGTGACCTGCCCCTTCTTGCAGAGGTTAAAATCTCCATGTTCTGGTGACTTTATGCTGTTTATACAGTCCATGGGCTCGGTGTTTATCAGAATTGAGACCTGGCTCTGGAAGGAAAACGGGGCACAATTTCCTGGAGGTCGAAGGAGCACTGGCTGCAGGATGGAAGTGACCCAAAAATGTCTTTTATGAATGAACTCTGAGGGGAGAAAAACAAAATTATTTTCTCACCTTTGCACGTGGAGAAATGGAGACTCAAGGAGATGTGAGGAAAAGCATCCCCTGGTTTTGGGGGCTGTGTTTGGGATGTCCTGGCTCTGGTGCAGTTCCTGTGCTCAGAGCTCAGCTCCTGCTGGTCCCTTCCCCTCTCTCAGTGCCAACTCCAGGAGCACAAATGTGGCAACAGCTCTGAGACTGAATAGATTGAAAAGCTCAAACACAACAGGAGTTTTGTTCAGAACACGAGTGAGTTGCTCTGAAAAGATGCAAATTAATTAATTACAAAATCAATGCCGGCAAGGCAGGAAGATGAGGTTTTGAGAGATTTCCAGTTCAAAGCACCTCCATGGGGGCTGTTCTTTTGTCACCCCTCCCACCACGGAGCCATCATTTCAGTGTCCTGATCCCAAAGTTTTTCATCCAAGGAGTTCTCTGAGCATCCCTTTAACCAGGAATCCAGTGTCTCCCTGCTCCCCCCTCCCCATGCTGAGCTTATTCACATGGAATGGTACAAAAGCTCCCTTTGCCTGAGGTAATCCAAATAATCAGAATTATTTAACACCCATTTTTCTCTCTGGACTGAGCACATTTTTATACCCAGGTATCTCCACATGCACAAGGACATCTGATGAAAGCTCATGAACACCAGACTGAATTCAAATCATTGCTAATGCCCATTGAAACCTTACAGGGGAGTTTTAATTAGATATTGCTGATTAGTACCAGTTCTAGTGTACCTGGCTTTATCCCTTTTTCCTTGGGATTTAGTGGTAATTTGTATTTTAATAGCCCGATACTGCCTTTTTTTACAGCTCTATAAGCTTTGCTCAGATTTTATCCCTCCCCCTTTGATGGTAAGAAAAATTCCACAGGATTGTCACCATTCAGACATTCCTCTGGATTTTACTCATTGTCCAGGATCTCCACATCCACCAGGAATGCTCGGAGTGAAGATGGAGCCTTCTCAGTAATCCCATTTATTCTCTGTAGGAGTGAATGGGCTGATGACAGAATCAGGGAGTCATGGAATGGTGTGGGTGGGAAGGGACCTTAAATCCCACCCAGTGCCACCCCTGCCCTGGCAGGGACACCTCCCACTGTCCCAGGCTGCTCCCAGCCCCGTCCAGCCTGGCCTTGGGCACTGCCAGGGATCCAGGGGCAGCCACAGCTTCTCTGGGCACCCTGTGCCAGGGCCTGCTCACCCTCCCAGCCAGGAATTCCTTCCCAATATCCCATCCAACCCTGCCCTCTGGCACTGGGAAACCATTCCCTCTTAATCCTTTGGGCTTTCCTCCTTTCTCTCCTGTGAGTTGTCCATATATTTTTGCCAGGACTGTTTCTATGCCCTGGATAACTCAGTGTGCTGCCACTGCCAGAACAGGCCTGCCCTGTTCCTGTGCTCTCCCTGCTCATTTCCTGCCTCTTCCCTCTCCCTTTAGCTCCCAAATTTTCCTTCCTTCCTCTCTGGCCTCCCTGGTTCATGCACCTCCAATAAAAAGGTGTATTTTATTTTCTCTCTTTCCACTTCTTCCTCATGCAGCCTCTCCCCTTTGACTTCCAGCACACTCTGCATTCTCCTTTTGCTTTCCAGGCAGGAACAGAAAGCTGGGATTTGCTGTAGGAAAGTTTTATGGGCTTTTCTGGAGTTAAAATGGCTAAAATCAGACACAGCACCTTTCCACTGCTTCAGACTGAAGTTGGGACAAGCATACCCATGAGTAATTCAGTCCCCCAGGACTAGGATGCTAACTTTGGGAATTCCCAGGTCCAGGATGGCCTGGAAACCTCATTTTTGCTCGGTGTGACTGTGGATGAAGGTGAATTATTCCCTTCACTGCACACCTGAGCTGAGCTGCAGCTCTGCAGGAGTTTGGGAGTGGCTGGGCTTGAGAACAGCGGATTTTAGGAGCTGCTTCAGGCAATGTCACTGGGAAGTGACTGCAGCTGGAAGTGGAGCAGAAAACAAGATGGGACTTTGCCACTGCACACGTCTGGGATCATCTTTTCTCCTGGCATTCCCAGCCTGCACGTTGTCCATGTTTCCTCACAGCTCATTAGAGGAGCACCTGAGCTCTGTCCTCATCCAAATCCATCTTATCCATCCAAATTCCACGGCTGCACCACAGGGGTTGGGTTCCCTCCCTAATCCCAGCTCTAATAAGCAACTTGCCATTGAGTTCCTAATGCAATTCTATGGATTGAAGCAACCTTAATTATGTTCAGGAAAGAAAAATCACTAGTCTGTGGTTTGACCACAGCATTTAATCAGTTTGTACCAATTAATTCCAGTATTTCCACTATAATTACACGTGTAAAAAACCCGGTTAATTTTATATATGAATATATATGCACAGACCTGCAGGCTATGTCATTCTTGTTAAAACAAAGGGATATATTTATATATTCACCAGCCTGACTGAGGTGTCTCCAAGTTAGGAATATGCTGAGTTTATAACTGTCTGCAGTGATATTCCTTTGGGAAACAGCTCGGAGAGAAGTGTGGAGTCATCAGCTGCCTCTGAGGCTTGTAAATGTGTCACCTTGTTTTCCAAGGCTTGTCTTACTGAGACAGGAACAAAGCAACAGCTGGGAAAATGTCGTATTTCACTCCCACACTGCTACTTCTTCAGAAAATCGGGATTTCAGCAGTGATGTCATGTTATCCAACAGTTAGCACTGGTCACTGTGGGATCACTACTGAAGGATTGTTTGAAAAAGTCACTTTTTTCTACCAATACTCTACATGGCAAAGTAGGCACAAGAGGATTTTTTGGCCAAAAGAGCCTGGAAGAAATTGGATTTTTTTCCACAAATAGGTTGTCTCCGAAGCTTTTCTCTGCTGGCTAATTCATGGACATTTCAGGTAAATTGGTGTGGAATGGGATGGGCTTTAAGGTGTCTTCCAACCCAAACCATTCCGTGATTCTGTTATCCAGTAATTCCGTGGATATCTCCAGGGATGGGGACTCCACCACCTCCCTGGGCAGCCCCTTCCAATGCCTGGCCACATTTCCCAGGAAGAAATTCCCCCTGACATCCAACCTGAACCTCCTCTGTGCGACTTGAAGAGATGAAACAACATCCTGACCTCAAATCAAGAGACGAAAAGGCAAAATTTGGAAACAATTCATCTTCTTTTCCTGTTCCTACAATATTTCAATGTTACACCTGCAGCTGATAAGATTCTGCTGTAATCAAGTGAATTTTGAGTTTAAATACACCTCACACTCTAAGTTCCCATCTGTTTTCTCTGGGATGGGCTCTGTCAGGCCCAAAGTGCCCTTGGCAAGTGCCCGACCCCAATCCCAGCTCTGCTGAAAGGCAAAACCTTCCCAGAGCCATGAGGCTGTTCCTGAGGGTTTGCAGCTCCATCCACTCCTAACTGATCCCATAAAAATGATCCAACAGGAATCTCCGCTCACTTTACATTGGGAGCTCAGAGCGAGCAGGCAAATGAAGATGGAAAACAAGTCAAGGGAAAGCAAAATTAACATCCCTGCTGTAAGAAGGGCCGGGCATGAATATGGATGATCCATTGTGGAACTGACTGATGGATGAGCCCTTCCAATGCCTGGCCACCCTTTCCAGGAAGAAATTCCTCCTCATGTCCAACCTGACCCTCCCCTGGCCCAGCTTGAGGCCATTCCTCATCCTTTGGGGACAAAGCCTGACCCCCACCTGGCTGCACCCTCCTGTCCAAGCTCCATGTCCAAGCTGGGTCTCCTGGCCCCACTTTTGGGGCTTTTCCCTGTGCAATTCCCCCCTCAGCTGTTTCTGTTTGCAGCCCCACACGCTCAGAAATGATTTCTGGCAGCGCTGCGAGACGGAAACGCAGGGAGAGGCCCTGGCCATAAACACCCCTCACCAGCCATCACTGGGAAGAGCACTAAAGCCTAAGTGACAGCCTAAAAGGAATGAAATGTCATCTTTGATTCCTGCTGCTGCAGAATTCAGCAGTTTAATCGCTGGCAAATCAATCATTAACAGCCATAAACAAGGGGTTCGTTCCTGGGCCTTCCCAGGCGAAGCTGGGGAGCACTGAAGTGTCACACGTTGGGCCCGGCCCAGCAGGGGAACTAGCACAAAGTTGCCAAGAATAAAGTCCAATTTCTAATCTTAGCAGATGGAAAGCAGAGTGGGAATCAATCAGAATAAATCAGGAGTCGTTCTCCCACTCCACAGGGAAAGGCAGGGTTCTGCTGGAATGTTTTGCAGGATTTTCAGGGGAATGTTCAGAAGGGAGTCAGCACTTTGAAATTGCCATTTCACTGGAAAGGGCACACACCTTAATAGAAGGGCTGAACAACACTGACAACTTTCTAAAAGAAACAGGGAGGTTTAGGGCCATTTTTCTTTCACTTGATTCATCCCCATTATCAATAATTTTAAATTTTAAAAATGTGAATTTTTGGGACAGCATCCTTTGCTGGGTATCTTCAATCAGAGTATCACTACCTAGGAAAAAACAGATAATTTTTATTAAAGAAGAAGGAACCGACCTATGGAAAAGCTGAAGATTTCCATCAATGACTGACACCACCAGGATTTCACCTCGTTCATAGTAAATGGTTTTGATTTCTTGACGGATCTGCTCATGTCCTACTTGTTTCCCATATTTCACAGCATTCCAGAATGGAATTGTGGCTGTCCACTGCTCTTTTTAGGTTTTATTTCTAACACTTCTTCGCTGATTTATTATAAATTCTGATGTAGAAAGAGGCGATAAAAACATACCTAAAATGCAAATGAACAACACAGCAATGTTTGTGTCCTCACTTTTCCTACTACATTGGCTGTAATTTGACCCCATCACGTTTCCATCCCTCTCCTTTCCTCATAAATATAAAAGAACCAAGAGATCTGCTGCACTGACCAGATTTTTGAAATAAATAAATTAAAAATGCCAACAAACCTGGGGTTATCCCAGATAACAGCATGTGGTCCAAGGAGAAACTTTGGTAATTCCAGTAGACAAATCCTCTTTTTTCAGCCTCTTGTCCTCATGAGAGATGCAGGTGCCGTGGGAATGGACAAGGCAACCGTGGCTGCAGGAGAAAGACCAGAAGGGCAAATTCCAGTTGGGAAATTCCAAATTCCCTGGAAGAGAGCTGGGAAACCCCTGCAGATCTGGAATGAGTGCACACTTTTGGATAATTTGTGTTATCTGAGATGAGCACTTGAACCTCTTGGCAGTCAACTCTGGGGTCAAACACTTGTGAGTGTTGGATCCCAGGGAAGCTTCAGGTGTAAAATCCATGAGAAATCATTGGAGAAAGGATCAGCTCCCTAATCTTTCCCTATTCCCAGATGGAGGGCTGGTGAAACATTACTTAGGACTCAGAGCTGTCCATGAGGGGAGAGAGAAAGCAAAAAGAGAAGCTGTGGCTGCTCCTGGATCCCTGGCAGTGCCCAAGGCCAGGCTGGATGGGGCTGGGAGCACCCTGGGACAGTGGGAGGTGTCCCTGCCATGGCAGGAGAGGCACTGGATGAACTTTAAGGTCCCTCCCAACCCAAACCATCCTGGGATGCTCTGATAATCTGTGCTGTCCCCATGGTAAAGCTGCTGCTTTGGATTAATCTTAAATCAATGGTGCTTCCAGGTCTCCAGAAAAGACTAAGAAAGACACTCAGGATCAAAATCAAGGAACCCTCAAATCATGGAAAGACTCTCTGGAGGATCATCCAGGTTTCCTTTCCTTTATTTATTTGCTTTTTTTTTTTTTTTTTTTAATTATACCATAAATTTTCCAGGTCATCTCTACCTTCCCCTGTGTGTACAAGCTCAGCACAATGCAAATGTGACTGAGGCCTAGACACACTAAAATGTTGCATATTATGCATAAACCTTTACGAAACCTACAAATTTCCCTCTCCCAGATAGGAAATCTGTCATATCTGTACATTTTTTTCTGCATGCACTTCATGAATACTTTATCTCTTTCCTGAATTCCCTCTAATCCAGTGGTTTCTGTGGAAGGGAGGCTGTGGGTTCAGTTCCACAAGCTAAGCTTTGCATTTTGGGATGAGCTGCAGCAGGTTTGTCATTCCTTGATGCAAGCGCAAAATGCATCCTGTCAGTGCCAGCTGCAGAGCAGGGCCACTGTTTTATTCATGAGAGCTCTGCTGCTCCAAGGCACGTCAGAGGTTCCTCCCTGACCACTGATAAACACGTAGGAAAGCTTTGTTGTGAGCTCTGTTCTTTCTCTGTCTCCCCTGAAGGTCTCTCAGCCGAGCCCTCTCCCAGGAGATGCCGCAGCCCAGGGTTTCAGCTGAGGCAGCAGCAAACTCCAGGTTTTCTTGCAGCATCTGCAGGACTTCAGGTTCACTGCTCTCGGCCCTGCAGAGGGTTTGCACGTTCTTCACCATGTGCTTTGCTGCCAGCCTGGAAACACCAGTGATTCCCGAGCTCTGGGCATGGATTGCTGCACTGGGAGCGTTGCCAGGGCTTTGCTGGGATATGGGTTGGGATTAAACCCCACCACGGAAAAAAGCAGCTGGAAAAGTCCAGCTCATGGATCCCTCTGCAAGGCAGGGAGCTCCAGCAGCAAAGCTGAGGAGAGGGGAAGAGGTTCATGGAATAATAGAATTCCCTGAGTGGGAAGGGATCCCACAGGGATCATCCAGCCCAACTCCAGGCCCTGCACAGACACCCCAACAATCCCCCCTGTGCATCCCTGAGGGCGTTCTCCAAACGCTCCTGGAGCTCTGGCAGGTTTGTGGATTAAGGCAGCTTCTTCCCTGTTGTCTCCTCTCACTGATTTGGGTCTTCCCAGATTTACCTGGATGCATCCTGCTCTCTCCTTCCTCATTCCCTCTGCTGCCTGGTTTAGGTGTCCACTCTGACTTGGAGGAGCATCTCCTTTTTGAACCATCTGCTGCTCGGTCAGCACTTGGTATTTTCCCTTTTTACAGAATCTCTGAGGTTGGAAAAGCTCTCCCAGCCCATCGAGTTCAGCCTGAGCCCCATCCCCACCCTGTCCCCAGCCCAGAGCCCTGAGTGCCACATCCAGGAATTCCTTGGACACCTCCAGGGATGGGGACTCCAGACCTCCCTGGGCAGCCCCTGCCAAGGCCTGAGCACCCTTTCCATGGGGAAATTCCTGCTGCTGTCCAACCTGAGTTGGGTTGATGCCCCAATTCTCTGGGCTCACTAAAATCCATTTTCCCATCACACAGTGACAGGACTGAGATGTTTTGTGGGATAAATCTTATCCTATCTCATCTATCACAGAGAAACAGGATCTACTCAAAGGTAAGGGTGGAAAAAGCAAAAATAATATGATTAATGAAATTCTGATGTGCAAACTGCATCTTTTTTCCCTGAAAAGAAAATATTGGGGCATTGCAAGACCATAGAATTAATGGAGAGTGTTCTTATTAAATAAAATAATTTATGGAAGACCACAGCATTCAGCAGAGATCAGCTTAAAATACATTCAGAGCCTAATCACAGAGCTATGTGGGGAGCATGGAATTAATCAGGGGCTTTGGACTGGGAAGCACTGCAGAAGGAAAAAAGGAAAAGGGAATCATGTCTGCTCCCTGAACTGCCTGCAGCTGAAGTGGTACCCAGGGAGCCCTCGAACAGGAGTCAGCAGAAGGAGTGACCTTCATGATCCAGGTGCTCACTGGGCACTTCCCGGGGCTGCTTTCCAATGTCTGAGAGAGAGAAATATGGAAAAACCTGTGCTTGGGATAAACAGCAATTCCCAGCCTGTGAATGGACTGGTCTAGGAGGAGGGTGCTGGCAGCCTCCCTTTTTGGGCCTCTAAATGACAGAATTTGCACTTTGTTCCTGACTCCCTGGCATGTTATTGAGTCTGTTTAGCCCTCAACTCTCTAAGGGGAAAATGGGTGTAATAATTCCTCTTTCCTCACAGATTCTGTCATAACCATTGGGCTTTAAAGGACTCCAGTGCAGAAATAAACATTTTTCCTTTTTGCCTTGTACTGGGCACATGGAGACCCTGCAGAAATTCTTTGTCTCATGTCATGAGTAATTGTTGGGTGTGGTTTTCCTTGCCTGACCATTGGTGTGGAGTCATTTTAGAGTGACATAAATGGTCCTGTCTTGCTGCCAGCATCACACAAAGCTCCCTGGGATGCAGAGGCTCCACTGGGAAGCTCCCAGGGGTAGATTCCCTGGAATTAGAACATAGATTAATCTGTTTATTCTGATAGGAAGTGCAGGGGTTGCTGGTAGTGAAGGAAATTTGTTCCAGCCAGGAGTGTCTGCAGCAGGACAAGGGGAGGGGAGCTGCTTTGGGAGAATTGCTGCAGGTGATTCCCAAAAAATGGCATGGAAATGGACACCTCTCTGAAGGGAGCTGGCAAAGACAGCCCTGGACTCTCCTGGGACATTGGGGGGTTTGTCCAGTCACTGCCTGGAACAAAGCCAAAGATTCCACAAGTTTGTGTCGTGCCTTTGTTTCCTCAATTTCCCCCACATGCTGTCCACAGAGATTTTGAGCCAACAACACCCTGTACAACACCTTTCTATGGAATTCTTTCACCCCTGAAGGCTGCAAAGGCTTCCCTGTCTCCCCTGTTCCCGTGCACGTGAGGAGGTCACTGGTGGTGGCAGACCTTGAACAAATCATGGAATGGTTTGTGTTGGAAGAGACCTTAAAGTTTATCTCATCCCACCCCTTTCCATAGGCAGGGACACCTTCCACTATCCCAGCTTGCTCCAAGCCCCATTTAGAGCCAAGCAACATTCCTGAAAAGCTCCCCAAACATAAACCAGTTTTATGCTGTGTTTTAAAACTGCTTTATGCAAAAATACTGGTCAGTAATTTCAAATCTTCGCTTTGCCCATTTTATTTCTTTCACAGAACCTAGAATTTTAGGAGCAACAGAAAAATGAAGAGTGAAGAAAACAGAGTCCCATGGATGACAAGTACCCCTGGGTTTTCAAGAATTCCTCCTTAGGTGGTGTCTTCTGGCTCTGACTCAGCCCCAAGAGGTGCATTAAAGGCAAAATGCTGTGAGTATAAAGATGTAGGGGAACCACAGAATTATTTAGGTTGGAAAAGCCCTCCATGATCGAGCCCAACTCCTCCCCAGCACTGCCAAGGCCACCCCTGACCCATCTCCCCAGGGCTTTGAAATCCTCCAGGGATGGGGGCTCCACCACTGCCCTGGGCTGGACAACCCTTTCTGTTGGAACCCTGAATTCTGAGAATTTCACTGTTTCTGCTTTAACAAGTTTTGATCCCCAGAATACACCTCATTTGATCTTAAATCCTGGAAAATACTTCCCCTGTAGTGTGATAACTTTGAAATTAATGCTGTATAGTTAAGGTTATGTCACTGGGTGAATTAGGTAGAAGTGTAGACATTTTGGTTTATGAAATATTGTAAAAATAGTGTCCAAAATGGAGGGTTTGGGTGTTGTTTTATAACTTCCTTTTTTACCTTTGTTACTTCCCCTTTCTTCTCCAAAAACTTGTGTTTTCTGCCATTGGTTCTAAAGTTCCGCAGTGCGNAGGCCATTTGCACCTTGTTATTAACAACAAAGCACTTTCTGTGCTGCCAAGTTATAGGTAACACTTAATAAACATTTTGAGACCGAAGAAACTCTGAAGTATTTCTACTGTGTCTTATCTCAAGTGTCTGTTAAAAGAATTCACAAAGAGAAGATTTGCTGTGGCAGGGCTAAAAGCTTCGGCCAGAATCGCGGCACCTTTCCATAAAGAATTTTTCCCTAATCTACAATCTAAACCTCCCTGGCCCAGCCTGAGGCCGTTCCCTCTGCTCCTGTCCCTGTTCCCTGGGAGCAGAGCCCGACCCCCCTGGCTGCCCCTCCTGGCAGGGAGTTGGAGCATTTCTTGTTCCCATTTTCCCATTTTTCCAACCTGCCTGTTTCTCAAACAGGTTTCACTTTATCATCTCAAAAACCTTCTAGAATCAAGAGTGTTCCATGAGCACTCTTAGTCTGGTGCAAACACAGAGCTGCCTTTCATCATGGAAAATGTTTAATTTCTCTCTGCTAAGTGCCATTTTCATATCCCTAAACGTTTCAGGGGTTTTTTTGCAGCCTGTGCTGTTGCATCTGATGGCAGAACAGCTGCTCAATTATTTCCTGCTGTCAGAAGCAATATGAAGGGATTCAGGAACTGGACATAAAACAAAATCTGGACAATGCAGGACTTGGCTCATTTGTGTAGAGCACACTAAGAACGAGCCCCAGCTGCATTAAGCTGTTAATTGAAGTTATTTTAATGAGTCCAGTGAAGCAAGGACCTCAGGTGCAGCATAAATGTGGGAAAAAAACCCTCCTCCAGGTGATGCCAGTGTTTGGTGGCCTCAAAGCTTCCACCTGGAGCTTCATCCTGAGCCATCCTGAGCATGGCTTCAGCTGCCACTTGATTGGCAATTTTGTTTGACTTCCAGCTTCTTCCCTTCCAAAGCCACACAAACGCCTCTGGAAAATGGCAAGCAGGACAGTTTGGGATGTGGGACAGGAGCAGGGTCAGCTGTGATGGAATCAGGAGCAGCCTCTTGTCATCTCTGCAAAGATCAGGTTTGCTCTGTTAATGCTTCAGCATTTTTTTCCATTTCCCATATTTTTCCCATAACTGTGTGTTTTGTCAGACAGGAGCTAAATACTCTGCTAGGACAAGGAAAATTAAAACAGATCTTGATTATCTTCCATAGTTTTCCTCATGGAAATTGTCAGGAGCTTGCAAAAAAATCCTGATCAAGGAAAGTGCTGGATTTAAATAATTCTGATGTGCTCCTTGTGTTTTTCACCTGCCCTGAAGACGAAGACCTTTCTGGGTGGTTTTGTGGGTTTGGCTTCTAGAAACATAAAGCTATCTAAAAATCGTCTTTAAGAAAAAAAAAATGAAACCCTTATGAAATCAATTTTCATTTAAATTTATACAGTTTCCATCCACAGGAATTTAATTGCAGATCAATGGGGTTTAATTAGCTCCAACTCACCTGGTGGTTTCCATTTCAGTCCTGCAGAAGGATTGGTAACAGAACACCAAGAAGTTCATCAAGGTGGAGTCTGTACCTGAGCTTGGTCCTGATTCCCCTGGAGAGGCTCATGGGTGATGATAAAGAAGGAATTTGGTTGTATTTTGATGCTATGGAGTACACAGAACAGGAATTTTGGGACAAATGCCCATCTTTGTACAGGTTGTGTCACAGATTCTACTTTAGAAAGTAGAAAGCATTGGCTTAACTGGAGATAAATTTAAATATCAGCAGAAAGTTCTGGCACAGGGTGCCCAGAGAAGCTGGGGCTGCTCCTGGATCCCTGGCAGTGCCCAAGGCCAGGCTGGATGGGGCTTGGAGCAGCCTGGGATGGTAGAAGGTGTCCCTCCCATGGATGGGATTTAAGGTCCCTCCCAACCCAAACCATTCTGGAATTCTGTGATATCAAATGCAGGATCAGATAAGCAAATCCTGATTACGTCTTTGAAGCTGGAACTTCACTAATATTTTTTACTGAATGGAAAGTTTTCAAAAATGATGCAACCCTTTCCCACTGCTCCTTTTTGGGAATGGTGCTGTGCAGGGCCAGGAATTGGACTCAGTCCTTGAGGGTCCCTTCCAACTCAGGTTATTCTGTGATTTTAAATGGAAATGATGGATTTTTGGAGTGCAAGAACAGCCATGCAGGGGCAGGTACAGAGGTGTGAGCTGAGGCTTTGTCTCCTGGCTCAGCCCCACCACAGGAGCTGCTCAGATTTACCTCTGGGTTTAGTGGGACCTCAAAGAAGAAAACTGTGCAAAAATCTGGGTCCCAAACAGAATCCCAAGGATTTTCTTGGGGAGAAGCTGCAGCCAAAGGTGAGGCTTTGCTTGCTCTCAGTTTACCCTGGGGCAGGAGCTGCCCACAGAGGTGCCCCGAGTGTTCAGTCCACTCCCAAATGCCTCCCAAAGCTTCACCAGGTGAGGACTTGTTGGTCTTGGCTCAAGTGCCCACAAAGAACACGGGGTGCAGATTTAGATGGAACTTTCTGACTCTCACAGCCCCCCAGGAACATTTTTACTCCAGAATTTCCATGACATCACTCATTACTCTCCCTAAAGACAAACATTTCCAGCCTGGAACATTAAAAATTAGAATTCATTAGCCCAGACACCCATTAAATTATCAACATTTCCTTTGCTTTCATTACTGGTTATTAGGATTTTTGTGGAAAACCGTTTCCCCCTTCCCAGAGTTCCTGCCCTGTCCGTGCAGTTCCATTACTCCCAAGTTTTTGTGGCATTGCCCATTTGTCACCATGGGAACAGCTTTGGGATCACCCATCTGGGCTGTGGCATTAATGAATAAATAAGGTGGAAAGAGCACTGATTACAAAAGAAAAGCGTTACAAACCTCAGCAATCAGCAGCAATAACAACAGAAAAAAAAAAAGGCATGACAGATAATAAATGAGAAAAATCTCAGCTGGAAAACTCTGCTCAGGTCCTGTGTTCTCATGCATGAATCCAAGAGGAATTTTCATGAGGATGTTGTTTGCCTTGGAGAAAAATAGCTGCTTATCAGATCTTCATCTGAAAAGCTGAATTCTCATAACATTTACCTAGTACCAGCTTCCAAAGTCTCACAAAGAGAAATATAAACCTGAAAATGACCATGAACAAAAATATTTTCCTTTCCACGTTGGATTTTTTAATACTTAATAGTGATGGGCAATTCTTTTTTTATTATTATTTGATGAAGGGAAAAGAAGCCAAGTAGGAGCCTCAGGCTAAAATAGTTTGTTATCTTAGTAGAAGAGTTTTATTAGCAGCAAATTTCTCCTGGCACAAATGAACCTGGTTGAGGATGCTCCTGCTCTTGGCAAAGGGTGGAACTGAGGGGGCTTTAAGATTCCTTTCAACCCAAACCATTCTGGGATTTTAGGATTTCCTGATATCCCTACAGGCTAAATCTGTTCTTTATGCCAGTTATTCCAAAGTCCAGCACCCAGAGCAGGAGTGTGTGGGGTTCACCACAGGGAAAGAGCCACTTTTCCCAGCTCTTTTGGGGTAAGAACTTTAAATCAAGATTTTAATCAAGAAGTTAGGCAGAATAAACCACTACCTAAAATATTTGGCTGTCATGCCAAGCCCCAAATGATGTCTCTCGGTAATGGTAGAGGCCAGGGATTGCAGGAAAACATTAATATCCATGATTATAAAATGCAGTTGTGCCAAAGAGGAGAAAATGGAGCAAAAGCACCAGCAGCGCAGTGGAATTCTGTCCTCTCTGCACTTCATTAACAATGGGCATTAATGAGAACTCAGGTGTCCATGGATTCCTGCTTCCCTGAGCTCAGGGTCGTGCTGCTGTGGCACTTCAAGCTGAAATCCTGGCTGGAAAATTCTCCAGGGGAAGCACAGCCTAGACAAACCCATGGATAAAACAGTGTGGGAGCAATGAGGAGCTGGAGCTGCTCCTCCCTCCCCTCCTGGAAATGAGGAGGGTTCAGAGCAGCCACCTCAAGTTTTTTTTTGCTGCAAATCCATCAAATCTCTGACTCCACTGCCATCATCCTCGTTCCACAAACTTGTTACAAGACTTGGAATAATCCAAATCAGCTCCTCACAAGAGATTTTCTTGGCTGGCCTTGGAGAGCAGGGACACTTCCCACCATCCCAGGCTGCTCCAAGCCCCATCCAACCTGGCCTTGGGCACTTCCAGGGATCCAGGGGCAGCCACAGCTTCTCTGGGAATTCTGTCCCAACCTCTCCCCACCCTCCCAGCCAGGAATTCCTTCCCAATATCCCGTCTAAATCTACCTTTTTCAGCTTAAGGTCATTCCCTGTGTCCTGTCCCTCCAGCCCTTGTCCCCAGTCCCTCTCCAGCTCTCCTGGAGCCCCTTTAGGCACCAAGACCCTTTAGGTCTCCCCAGATCCTTCTGTTCTCCAATATTTGGAATATTTGTCTGTCAGTATTTCAGAGAAGCAGTGACCCGCTCTTGGATTTTGAATTTTCCATGGTTTTTGGATGAAGAAAGGAGTTTGAACGACCTTCAGATCTTGCAGGGAGAAGCACTTTTCTCAAATTTTAAACAACAAGTGAATGTTGAATTATCTGAGCTGGACAGAGGGAATTCTGCGATCCACAGACAATTATATTAATAAAATATGCAAATATCCATATTTTATATTCCTCTTTAAAGGAATCAGCATTGTATCCTCGTGTGAATCCTATCTCACTGAGCAAAGAAATGTGACTTTGGTTCCTATTACTTTACACTTGATTTCTTTTCAAACCCTCTGATTTTTCCCTCCTGAGGGTTCATTGTTCTTGGATTTCTTGTGGGTTTTTTTCACAGCTTCCACAGAGACTCCAGTCTCTGTCAAAGCCCCATTCAAAGCTCCCCTGGCAAATGCCCTTGGATAAAGGAATTTTGGATTTTAACTGGAAAGGCAAATAAAAATTTCGTTATTTCACTTTCTAACTCCTTCCCCACCCTTCAATCCATTAATTTACTCCTCCTTATCAAGAAGTCCCACAGTCATCCAGGAAATTTTTATTGCTAGGAATTTTTAATAACTCGAAATTTGGTATAAAAATCTGTTGGTGATGCAAGTAAAGGCTCAGAATTGTCAGGGATTTTGGGTGACAAGAGTGTTCCCATAAATCAGATATCCTGGAATGGAGCTTGGAAAAGTCCTGGTCCCTTGAGATTCCTGGGAGGAACTACCTGAGGCCAAGTGTCCATGAACTTTGAGGGCAGAATCTGGCTCTTCCCAATTTTTTTTCAGCTAAAACAATTAAGATACAGGAAAACCACCTGGATTTCTTCTCTCTTTTAATTTGATGTTTTATTTATGAGGAGTCATTTTTCCTTACACTTCTGTGTTATCTTTTTGGCATTAATTTTTGCAGCTCTGGTGCATCAGAAATCAAAACTTTCCACTGTTCATAACAGTGAATTGGCATAAATTAAATTTAAGTTAGAAAAAATGAAATTATTCTGATCAAAATAATAGACTTTAAGTAGAAACCTTGATGCCAAAGATATTTGAGGTTGCAAAATGATTTATTTGTATTATTTACAGTTGAACCATCTGAATATCTCTGAGTTGCATAAATTTGCCACAAATATTAGTTTATGTAACATCCATCACAGCAGAAAAGATAAAATCAACCCATCTGACCATTATTAAAATGTGAATTATAAGCAATCCCCTCTTTCTTATTATTCCAGTTCTTTTGTATTTCTTAAGCCATGCAGAATTTAATAAATCTCTGCAGGACTTAATAAAGAGCAGAAGATTTATGCAGGTGCTGAGATATTCATTGAGTCTCCACAGCCCTGTGGAATTGATTTCCATGGGTTCCTCATCTCCAACGAGTTTCTGAGTTTATGGAATTCTGCCGCCGCTTCCCAGAGCACACGGAATGTTCTGGTGCCGCTGGCTGTGCTGCCGTTGTGTCCATCGGGCAAATCGTGGGATCAGGGAATGGTTTGGGGTGGAAGGGACCTGAAAGTTCATCCAGTTCCAACCTGACACCTCCCACTGTCCCAGGAGCTCCCAGCCCGGCCTTGGGCACTTCCAGGGATCCAGGGGCAGCCACAGCTTCTCTGGGAAATCCATTCCAGGGTCTGCCCACCCTCCCAGCCAGGAATTCCTTCCCAATATCCCATCAAGTCTACCTTCCTTCATCTTAAAGCCATTCCCTGTGTCCTGTCCCTCCAGCCCTTGGAAATTGTCTCTCTCCATCTTTCCTGCAGCTCCTTCAGGCACTGCAAGGCCACAGTGAGGTCACCCCAAAGTTTCTCCTCTCCCTGTGAACAATCCCAGCTCTCCCAGCCTTCCCTCCCAGCAGGGCTGCTCCATCCCTCTGCTCATCCTGGAGCCTCCTCTGGGCTCTCTCCAGCAGCTCCAGGTCCTTCTGTGCTGGCCCCAGGGCTGGACCCAAACCATGAGACAGTTGAGTTGAGGGGTCATTGATGAGTTTTGTGTTCAATCACTGCTCTCCATTGTGTGACAGTTCCTGGAATGTGCTTTACTTGCCCTTTTTTTTTCCTCAGGAAAAGCCCTGTCGTTTCCAAAAACAACCAGGAAGCTGCCTAAATTCCAGCCAGATACAAGTGTTGCCTTTATATAGCAAAGAGATGATTTGTGGTGATTCACACTCAGTTTGTCCCTTAATTCCTCAACAATTCCAACGGGAATATTTGTCCCCAAAGGAAAGAGTTTCTGATGATCCCAACCTGACCCTGCCACTGCCAGGGACCTCCTGGGAAGTCAATGTGTGCATCCAGAGATCATCAGGAATTAAATTGCTTGAGCCTGGAGGCTGATGAGGGACTGAGAGATCTCCTCTGATTTTGAAATGCCAATATCTCCTTAAAACAGGGCACTGCAGGGACCAGCTCTGGGATTGTCCCCGTGCTCTGCTGTCTCCACAGGGAATGGCTTCCATGGACATCAAGTGTCTGGAGCACCAGTCTGGCTCCACTGCCAGGCGTTCACAGAATCCTGGGATCACTGAGGCTGGAAAAGCCCTCCCAGCCCATGGAGCCCAAGCTGTGCCCATCCCCACCTTGTCCCCAGCCCTGAGTGCCACATCCAGGAATTCCTTGGGCCCCTCCAGGGATGGGGACTCCAACCCTCCCTGGGCAGTTCCAAGGCCTGAGCTCCCTTTCCATGGGGAAATTCCTGCTGCTGTCCAAGCTGAGCCTCCCCTGGCCCAGCCTGAGGCCGTTCCCTCTGCTCCTGTCGCTGTTCCCTGGGAGCAGAGCCCTTTTTCCCCCCTGGCTGCCCCTCCTGGCAGGAGCTGTGCAGAGCCAGCAGGGCCCCCTGAGCCTCCTTTGCTCCAGGCTGAGCCCCTTTCCCAGCTCCCTCAGCCCCTCCTGGGGCTCCAGCCCCTTCCCAGCCCCGTTCCCTGCCCTGGACACCTCCAGCCCCTCTGGTCATGATGGCCCAGACCTGGACACAGCACTCGAGATGCTCAAATTTGTCACCAATCTTGAAAAAATTATCTTGGAAGGACCAAAATATTCTGCATCTACTGAGGCTAAAGTGGTTTTTGAGATGCCTTTATGCCCTGAGGCAGGAGGGATTCTGCTCCCCATAAGGGACAAAAATAGATTCTAATTCTACTTGTAAGAAGAAATTCTCTCCAACTTCAACTCCAGCACTTTCTTCATCAAATAAAAGAATTTTCTTTCTCTTTTAAACTGACCTACAGGAATAAATCAAAAACCCCTCTGGAAGGCAAACAGGTCAGCCCCTGTTTGCAGCTTCACTTACAATGATTCAGTCAGAGCACTACAAAATGGATTAATTTCTGTCTGTCTTATCTCTTATCAGCAATAGAAAAGAGTATCAGATTATCTGTGTAAAACTCTTGTTGATTGAGTCATTTCAGCTCCAACTTTCCCCTCCTGCATCATCCTGCCCTCACCCCCAGCCAGGAGAAACAGGGAGGTCAGGAAATCACAGCGTGCAAAGAAGGATGAGGCTTGGAAAACATCTTTTTATTTATTTCCCGTGACAAAACCTGTCCTGTTGGATGAGGTTTGGCGTAGAGGGAACTCTGAATGGATTAGGGAACAGCTCTAATTCCGTGACAGGATTTCCTGGGCCATCTCTCCTCCCTGACATTCAGTTTAGTGAGGTCCTGCTCTCCTGCAAGAACCCCTGAGGCCTTAACATGATTCCATTTATATTCCTTGCAGAGATAACTCTAAAAAAGAAACAAACTTAATGCCACTGGCACAGGTCACCTTTGGAGCTGTGTGAAATTTCCTTGAGACCACGAATTTGTCTGTTTTATCCAGATATCATTTTCAGGCAATTTTTAATTCCTTTCTCTTTTTTTGATGCTGCCTGTCCAGAAATAAAAGGAAAAAAAAAGAGGCATTTATTTATTTATTATCTGTCTTTGAGTCTATTTATTTATTTCTTTTCCTGCCTGTCTGCTAAGATACAATCAGGCAAGGGGTCACAATATTGACAGGAGCAGCACTGACAGGAGTGTTGCTGGTGGTGGTAAAAATCCAGTTTTATTTGTAGGAAAAGCAGCTCCATTGACTCCTTGGAACTCCACATCTGTCCAAGCTTTTATAAAGCTGTTCCCACTCCTCAAAGGAAGATTGCAGCTTCCCTCCCTCCCTGAAATAGAACAAATATGTCCCAGAAAATGGGATTAGAATAGCCCAGATGGAGAGTGTCAAAATATAAATATTTGGAAGGAACTGATCTAAATCTCAGGGGGAAAAAGGAACAAACAGCACATGCAGGGCACTGCTAATGAATCCCATTATTCATGATGCTGTTAATGACTCAGGCACGGATACCTGGTGTAATTAAATTATAGGGAAGCAGGATTTGAGCAGATGGAGCTTGTCAGGATTTTAATATGTTGCAAACTCTGTTTCACACAAGAAACAAGACTAATTGTTTTGTCAAGTTTGTATTTGAGTGTTGTTCTAGAGATCACAGTCCAAAATTTCAGATTTCTCCTTGCCACACACATTGGAAATTTCCCAATCCGCTGGAGAGTCCTTCAAGTGGATTTTTTTTTAAATTTATTTTTTGGTTTCATGGGGTGATTTGGGTAGGAAGGGACCTCAAAGCCCATCCCATTCCATGGGCAGGGGCACCTCCCACTGTTCCAGGCTGCTCCCAGCCCCATCCAGCCTGGCCTGGGGCACTGCCAGGGATCCAGGGGCAGCCACAGCTTCTCTGGGCACCCTGTGCCAGGGCCTGCCCACCCTCCCAGCCTGGAATTCCTTCCTCAGTGTGTGGTGGAGTGAAATCTTTATTCCGAGAAGCTGGACCAGCTTCCAGGGGAGGATTCCCTGGGAATCCACAGAATTATTCTGATGGGAGCAAAGACCTTGGAAGTAACACCAGGTTTGATACACAGAGCAGTGCTGTTCAGCAGCTGTAAAAAGGAGATATCCCATTGTCTCCATCTTTTTTTTCAGAGGGATGGAACCAAGGAAACACCAAGAACACCCTCCCAGATCCTTTTTCCCTCAGGATGTGCGGTTGGCTGTTGATGCTTTCCTGGAATTGGCTGTGAGTTCCTTCTTTGTGGATGCCAAAGGGAAGGACAGTGACTTCCCTTCAGGAACCTGGAAAAGAGGAAAATTCCAGCCTGGCCAAGGGCTGAAACAGCACTTTTTTTTTGCTAGGAAAAAATCATAATATTTGGAATAATATTTTTTGTAGGTGTGTAACCCCTCAGGCTTCTTTTTGTGCTATGTCCTGTTTTTAATTGATAGACTTGGAGTCCATAAAAATGAACACTGAGATGGGAAGGAATATCCAAAAGGAATTGGTCCATGGTCACATCTCCTCTGCCTTTTGCACCTTCCCATTTCAGTCACTTCCTTCTCCACAGAGCCCAGAAAAGTCATGTAAAACAGAGCATTTGATTTATTATTTCTGCCCCTTCCACATCTCTTAATTAAATCCTGCATTTCCATAAAAAATCCAAGCCATAATCACCTCGTTGTGCAAACAAACCACGGCCTGCACCTCAATTATTACAGAACTCTTCCCTATTATATTCCTCTCCCAGGTATTGAAGGAAAAGCAGGATGGAAACAGCCTTAAGGAAGGATCCACAGGGTCATTTGTCACCAAGCCTAATTAGTTTGTTCTCATGTTAACACCTAAAAAACCTTTCAAAATCGTTTTTAAATCAGCCTTGTTAAGTAAAATATGAGCTGTAAGGAGGTAAAAGCCACTACAGTGCAAAGAAAAATTCCTTTTCCATCCCTACATCCTTCTTCCTTTTAAAATACTTTGAAAAAATGCATAGGGAACTACAGAAAAGTAGGAATATGAAAATTAAGCTGACCCTGAGACCAGGCTGGACATTTGATCCACTCCTAAAGTTCAGCTCTCTCCTGATTCTCTGCTCATGGCAGCTACAAAGGATCATTTTCTTTGAGGGAATGTTTTTTTTTCCCAGGCATTTCATTTCAGCTGAGTGAAAAATTGTTTCTCCAGCACTGAAATTGTCTCTGGGAATTTCACCCTCCTCCTAATATCAAAAATGATCTTATTGAGATATTTACTTTCAGATCATTGAGAACTGAAAGGGAATATTTTTATTTTTCATCTCAGTCCTGGGCTCTGCATCACTTCTGCTCCACTTGGTCCCCAAAGTCCCACCAAATTCCCAGGCACATTTTTTTCCCTCTTTTCCTTGCAGCAAAGCCCATCTTTCTCTGCCAGTGGCCAGCCTTGCTGTGGGCAGCTGGGGAGTGATTCCTGCCTGCCTGGAATGCTGATCCCATCCTCATGGAGCCAGGGACTGCTTCTCACCCAGGTCAGCTCCATAGATTTATCCAGAGATCTGCAGTGAAAGTAAACTGAGGAATTTCCCTCTGAACCAAGACATTTCCACCTCTCAGTGTTGGGAAATTCAGCAGGGCAGTGGCAAAGATTTATAGACAATACAGAAAATGAAATCTCGCTGCCTGAATTAAAAATAAATCAGTTTGGCCACTGTTTCCCTTCTTCATACACTGTGACACAGGAGAGGGAAGATGTGGAAGAGCCCAAATCCCACTGTCCATTGAAGTCCTATTAAAATTTACAAAATTATCTGTTGGAGCTGTCTGTTTGAGAGGGAATAATAAAGCATAAAGAATAGAGATTAAAAGCAATTTAATCACTAATTATTAACCAAGTCCTGGCCAAGCTGCTGCTTGCCATTTTACCACCTCCATTTCCTTAAAAAAAGTGCAGGAATATTCCAAATACAAATTCCAAACTGCTGGGTTTGTTCTCTTTCCTAAGGAACAGTTTATTGTGCGGCTGAGCTGGTGGAAATGTCTTGGTTCAGAGGGAAATTCCTCAGGTTATTTTCACTGCAGATCTCTGGATAAATTTATCGAGGTCACCTGGGTGGGAAGCAGTCCCTGGCTCCATGAGGATGGGATCAGCATTCCAGGTAGGCAGGAATCACTCCCCAGCTGCCCACAAAAGGCTGGGGACTGGCAGAAAAGGATGGGCTCTCCTGCAAGGAATGCAGGAAAAAAAAAACATGCCTGGGAATTTGGTGAGACTTTGGGGACCGAGTGTAGCAGCAGTGGTGCAGAGTGGGCTGAAAAATAAAAATAAAAATAAAAATATTCCCTTTCAGTTCTCAATGACCTGAAAGTAAATATCTCAATAAGATCATTTTTGACCTGAGGGGGAGGGTGGATATCAGTGTTGATGTGTTCTCTGCTCCTGACAGCTCTGGGAGCTCTCCTCTCCTTGCCCTTGGCTGGGATGGGACACAGGCACATCCTGCAGGGATCTGGGGGAGCAGCTGCTGGCCAACACTTCCAGCCTTTTCCTACCTTTGACTTTGATTTATGTACAAAAATTATCAAATTCTGATGTCAGCTGCACCAAAACCCTTGTGCTGCACCTGAGATGAGTGAGCAGAATGTGGGGTTGGATTTATGTACAAAAATTATCAATTTCTGAAGTCAGCTGCACCACACCCGCGTGCTGCACCTGAC
>VZRZ01007928.1:103759-119057 GCA_013398175.1 Climacteris rufus
GAGTGAGCAGAACTTGGGGTTGGATTTATGTACAAAAAATATCAATTTCTGAAGTCAGCTGCACCAAACCCTCGTGCTGCACCTGAGATGAGTGAGCAGAACTTGGGGTTGGATTTATGTACAAAAATTTTCAGTTTCTGAAGTCAGCTGCACCAAAACCCTTGTGCTGCACCTGAGATGAGTGAGCAGAACATGGGGCCAGCTCCTGGCTTGGCTGAGGTTCCCTGGGGGAACTCAAGGCATAAATCACTGAAGTCAATGAAATTTGGGAGGTTTATAATCACAGAAGCTCTGGGTTATTACCTTGGGGCTGGTACAGGCAGCCAAAGCCACGCAGCTCCTTGTGCTGACTCTAAGCTGTGAATCCAGCCTGGATATTCCCTAAATTTCATGTTGGACAGGCTTGGTTTTACCCAGCCTCTGCTTAAGCTCAGCTCAACTCCCTGTCCCCATCCTGCAGCTCCTGATGTTTCAGGTGAGGTGGTTTTTTACAGGGATCTAATTGGGATTTGGTGAGGGAGCTGGATGGACACCAGCCAGGGCAGGAACTGACCAGCCATGGCCCTTGGATTCCTCAGGAATTCCTTGGGATTTAGTGCCTTGCTGTGGCTTTGCTCAGGATCTCTTCACCTCCACAGAGACCCTGTGGTGCTTCCAAGCCCTCACTCCAATCCCATTGTCCCCTGGAGCTGGCAGGGATCCCAGAGCCACCTCCAGCTGTAAATTCCTAGGGCTGCCTCTCATGTGCTGCATCCCTGTGAAAAATGAATTTTCAAATAAAGCAGGAATGCAGTCCTATAAATCTGCTGAGGGAAGGGAGAGGGATCTACTCCGCACGTGCTTTGGTTGTGGAATAAGAGGCACAGCCCCAGGGATCCTCTTCTGAGGAAAAAACAGCCAAAAAAAAAGATGTGCAGGAAGGGGGAAGCTTCCAAAGGGGCTCTCTCAGCTGGGTGCTGAGTGACCAGAAAGGTTGGAAAAATCCTTAAGGTCATTAAGTCCAACCTATGACTACTCCCACTTCTAATCCATATCGTTGAGTGCCACATCCACTCATTTATTTAGGTTATTCAGAGGAAACTGCATTAATTTCTGCATTATTCACTCATTCTGTTTATTCTTCCATACTGTGCTTATTTATTACAAATTATTGTTGTGCCTTGAAGTTGATTTTCTTAGGAATTCATCATTCCTGGAACTGCTTTGCTTTGCTTCCCTAACTTCCAGCCCAAAGCTTGGCATGCCTGAATTGCTTCTTTTTTGTCCCTGACTTCACTTTTAGCTCCAGTTTTTCACCTGGATCCCATGGAAAAGAAAAGATGCTGAGGCTCTGAATCCTCATTTTTCAGCTGAGCTGGAAAGAGACATTTCTGCCTTTGCAGAAGCCTCATTTTCCACCTGTATCCCCAGAGAAAAATGTTCTTTTTAGGTGGCCAGTCAAGAATTACAGCTCCTTACCCTACTGAGTGCTCTTTTTGTGCTGTGCTGCGTTCATCCTTCCTGTTGGGGATGGATGGAGGCGACATCCAGTGAGGAAAACCCCTGCCATGGGAAGCTGCAATGTTCTCTGAGTTGTTCTCCTGCAGTGCTCCACGTCCATCCCCAGAAATCCCTTCCCTGCCAGTGACATTCCTCCCCTGGGCCTCACAAGCTCACAAGGAGATTCCAGGGGGAATTTTGCCCATCCTGTCCAAAACCACTGTTTGGAAAATGGTTCAGCTGTTACTAAACAGGGAAAGTGTCCACAGTCCATCAATCTGATTTTTGTTTTTCCAGCAGGACTCGCTGCCTTTACTGTGTCATTCCAAACAAATGTTGAGGGGTTTGATTCCCTCCTTGCCCACAGGAGGAGTTAATTTTATTTTTTATTATTATTTTTTAATTTTTTTTTTTTTTGCTATGTGAGTTGAATAATTTGCCAGCTCACCACTGAAGCCAACACCCTGCTGCTGATTTCCCTGGGTGCTTCCCTCAGAACTGGTAATTCTCCCAAAATTTCCAAGCTCCTGATCCCTGTCCTTCTGCTCTCTGGAGTTTGGGCTGGTCTGGGCACTGCTCAGCTTCCAGCACAGCTCAGGATGCTTCAGGTGGTTGCTGAGTTCATCAAGAACGTGTGTTTCAATTGGAAATAAGTTGGGTTGAAATATCTATTTATTAAAAACAAGCAAAGAAAATCAGCATCACCACCAAAACCACTTAAAACCAGTTGGTACCTCAGCTAATTTTGAAAGTCATAATGAAAATAACTTGGAGAGTAGAGTCCAATGAACTTGTTTTTCTGCTTTAATTAGCTCAAGTTCTCTCCTACATGATCCAGCAGAAAAATAGTTGTACAAAGACATAAATTACTAAAAATTATAATTTTATCTGACAAATTTAGAGTTGGTTCATCCAGGGTTGAACAAGGCCCATTGTACCCAGAATTACCAAGTGTAACAAGATGCTGGGGTTGGACTGGGGTGTCTTTTTAATTCCAAGTGAAACCTCTTCCCATTCTCCCCAGGTCTGTAGTTGTGCCAGCAGGTTTCCAGCACACCAGCACTGGAATGATTCCTGACTTTTAACTGGCAGTGGGAATTGCTCTGAAATAAAAATAGGCTTGAGCTTGTTCCCATGCCCCTGCTGTTCCCAAGATGGAAACACCCAGGGCGACGATTTCGAGTGGCAGAACACTTTTTAATTAAAATAAAAATATTGTTTTCTGGAAGCCTGGAGCATCAGCTGAGTTTTGAACCACAGGAGAGACACTGGGTTTTGGTTTACTGACATCTCCAGTGTGGCACAACCTGGTTAGAACGTCCCAGAGATCCACCAGGGCTCTGGAATTCTGCACTCAATTACAACAAGGTAATTAAAGGCAGCAGCATAAGCTAGATCTTTTAAATAAATATTTCCTGATTTAATTTTTTAATACATCTAAAAATGGTGAAATCTTTCAAAGCTCTATTTTCTTTATTTTTGTGATTTTTTTCCCCCCAGAGTTGCTGAGATTTTCCCTGCAGCCACACAAGGCTCATCTTGATTTTCTCCCAACATTTTGTACCTTCCCAGGTGTTGTCCCATCCCTGGAAGTGCCCAAGGCCAGGTTGGATGGAGCTTGGAGCACCCTGGGATAGTGGAAAGTGTCCCTGCCCATGGTAGAGATGGGAATGGGATGGGATTAAAGGTCCCAATCCAGTCTGGGATTCCATAACATGCAGATAAACAGGAAAATAAATAACTAAGGGTTCAGTTCATTGAAATACAATTTTCAGTCTACTCCAAACAGATTTGTGATGTATTCTCTTTAACAGCTTTGTCTGCTCTGTTCCAGACAGTTTATAAATTCCAGGGTTTCCTTGGGAAGCACAGCTCCTGCCCTGTGCTGCTTAGGGCCAGCTTTTCCTGCCCCTTTTCTAAATTATAACCTTAAATACAAATTTAAAAAAATTAATTTTAAATAACATTTTTTATCTGAGATATTTTGCTGCTTTGCAGCAAAATTCCATGCTCAGGCTGGCTCCCCAGGCTGGGACAGCTCAGGGCTGATCTGAGGGAACACAATTAATCCATGAGCTGGGGAGAGTCCTGGCAGCTCTGGAGCTGCATTGCCTCCCAAGGATCAATAACATTTATTTGCAAGCGTTTAGAGAACATTATTTGCATTTGGGTAGGTAATGAAAAAACTGTTGCATTTTAATTAGCATTTTCTGCCTCTTCAGGGATTAAATCCATGGATACTTCCAGGGTATTTCAGGCAACGTTGGAGGCAAAATTCAAACTCATTTTGGATGTTCTGCCGTTCCTGAAACCACCTCCAAAGCAGAGATTTCCATAAAATACCCACTGCCACAAGTTATTCCAGCAGCCTAATAATGGCTCTATTGTACTCTAAATTGTTTTGTCATTTTACATTTCTGGGCGCTGCTGAGAAGAAAAATGAAATAAATAAAATGACCAATTTTCTTTTATGAAACCACAGCCTCAGCTGTGAAAATGAATTTTTTTTTTTTTCTGCTGCACATAATAACATTTAGATAAGTAGATCAGCTTTTTCTCTGGAATAAGTAATTGTACTAAATGTCCATGTAAATGTTTGAGATGGGAAAGTACACAATGAAAAATAATAAACACTGGAAGTCATGGTGGTCAGAGAATGTGGGATTGCTATTCATCCCATAAAAATTGATGTACCCTGAACAGGTAAGAAAGGGAGGGAAAATAATACACAAATATTTTAAAATAGACCTCAATAAAAACCTCAGCAAGGGGGTTTGTGCTCATGGAAAATTGAAATGCCTCCATTTAACTGGATGTTATTAATGTTTACACAGAGTTGAGACATCCAGATTCCTTAAGTGTTGCTCTCCCTCTTTTATATCTTTATATCCAGTTTTTTAGCCTTCCTGCCCTTGGCAATTGTCTCTTTCCATCTTTCCTGTGGGATCCTTCAGGTCCTGGAATGCCACGATCAGGTCAGGCTGAAGCTTCTCCTCTCCAGGTGAACAATTCCCATTCTCCCAGCCTTTCCTCCCAGCAGAGCTGCTCCATCCCTCTGCTCACCCTGCTGCCTCCTCTGGCCTCTCTCCAGTGATGCCTTAGGATCTGAGCTTTTATTTTTCATACATTTGTAATCCTGCAGTTCCTTAGTGTATAACTCTAACTCCACACAGAGTGTTGGCTGCTGTTTTTTCCCATTTTGGTCAGACAGAACAATTCCTCTCCAGGCCTGGGATCCAAGGACACCTCACTGGCTCAGGCCCCAAGAAATGTAAACAAAAGTGGGATGGGGAGGAGCAAACTGGGGGTAAATGACTTCATTAGCTGGAGCTGTAATTGGAAGATTAAACCCTCAATATGCAAATGGAACCAATTTTAAAAACTATGAAAACCCCTGACCCATTGTCCATTTTGGGTGAAGCCCCTGGTGGGGCTTAATTTTGCCCAAAATGTACCTGAAGGGCCTTAATAAATATAAATATAACCATTTTTTGCTCTCCTAATTTCATCTGGATCCTGTTTATAGGAAGTCCCTGACAGCCCCACATCCTTCCTGTGCTGGGCCCAGGGCTGGATGCAGAATTCCAGGTGGGATCTGAGCGGGGCAGAGGGGCAGAATTCCTGCCAAAAGGGGCCAGCACAGCTCTTTAATTCCTCCACTGAAATTCCCCCAAACTCCAGTGCCCTCCTTGCCCCATCCCTGCTGCTCCAGGGAAATCCCATCCCAATCTCCGAGGCAGAGGAGCATCCCCCCAGGATCAGAGCTGGAACTGTGCACCCAGTGCTGCTGGGGAGACATTTCCCATCAGGGAGAGGGAGAAGGAGAGAGAGATGTGTGATTCCAGCTCGATTTTAGGTGCTGGGAGGCACCGGGACATTGCAGAGATGGGGAATGATGTTCCCGTTCCCAGCGCTTGTCTGGCGATCCCAGATTTGTTTTATATTTGCTGTTTCCAGGCAAATGTTCCATGGCCCACTGAGACTTCTGGCTTGGAAAGCTCCTTTTTAAAATCATCTCGACCTAGATTTTGGTTATGAAAAGCAGCAGCCAGTGCCAGAAAATGTTGTGCCACTCCATCTCCCTTCCTTAAACGGCTCATTGAAAAAAACACGGATTTATCCAGAGGACTGGTGGACAAGCACTTGGATTTCAGGTTTGTGTGGACTTCAAGCAGAGTGCCTGGCTGAAAAGCCCTGCTGTGGAAGACAGGACTCCTCTCATTCCTGGTTCCATCCTTGCCTGGTTTTGGAGGGATGATGGAGCCTTTCCAGGGGTTTGGCCTTAATCCAGGCCCATCTCCCTCCCTCTAAAGCTGATCCCAGTGGGAAAAGATAATCCCTTTATTCCAGTTCGCTGCCCAGGAGGACCTTTGGGCAGGGAATGAGCAGTAAATTCCTCATTTTGGCACCCTGGGGACCTCACAAGCCCAGCCTGGGACCTCACACCAAAATATCAGCGACTGCCTAAACCCCTTTCCCACCTCCCCAGAGGAATTACCTGCACCAGATATTCCACTGCATCCTCACAATCCTTTTTTCTTTATAGCAACACTCCCAAGAATGTGGAGAGAGCACTCAGGAGCAATAAATCCTTTTACTTTTTACCAGGGAAGTCTTGGCCCAAGCCCAGGTTCTCCCAGAGAAGCACAAAAAGTGACTTGGAAAATGGGAAATAGAGCAAAAAAAAACCCCAAACACATGGAAGAGCAGCTCCCAAGCTGAAGTCATCTGGTGACTCCCCTCAGAATGCTGAGCTCAGCCAAACTCAGGCTCCTGCAGGCAGGGAAATGTGCAATAAATAATTAAATCATGACTTTATTGTTGGGGCAGGTTTCCCAAAATAGAGCTGATTTCAGGGAGGATCAGTATTATTCCCGGGAATTGGGTCCTTGGGAGCGTGTTCAAAATGCTGCTTTGGAAATAAACTGCTTATTGCTGGGACATCATGGAATCATGGAATATCCTGATCCCACAGGGATCACCCAGGCCAACCCCTGGCCCTGCACAGACCCCAACAACCCCACCCTGGGCATCCCAAACCCCCCTGGAGCTCTGGCAGCCTTGGGAATGTCACCATTCCCTGGGGAGCCTGGGCAGTGCCAGCACCCTCTGGGGGAAGAAACTTTCCCTAAAATCCAACCTAAACCTCCTCTGACACAGCAATCCCTTAGGAAAACTGGGAGTTCCCTGGGCTGACCCTGTGTCCTGGGAGCCTTCGTTCATCCTGAGGAATTAAGGTACTTTTTGCTCATCCCTTCATTTCCATCAGGGTGCTCTCTCTGGAAAAAAACAAGAAAAAAATTCCATTATCTGAATTATTTCCTTGTGCTCCTCTTGGAATCATCTGAGGCCCCATGGATGTGAATATGGGGTGTCACAGGAAGGAGAACCGAATTATTATTTTCCCTGGTGTGCTGGTAGTGGATTATCCCAAGTTTTCACTGCTGTTTATGTCTGAACACGGATTTTCTTGTCTGTATTTTACCCTCACAACACCTCGAGCATATGGACAGTGTGTCCAGAAAGAAATAAATGTGAAATATTATTTTTTTATAGAGTTCTTTGCTCACTGCTGAGCCATTGCAGCGGGGAGAGCTAAACTGCTGCAGTAAGCACTGAGGAATTCAGGGAATTAAATTTGGATGAGTTCTGAAGGTGGAAAAATTCTGATTTCTGTGCCTGACACTGAGACAGCTCTGCACGGGCAGGGAGCTCTGCATGAGGTGTGTGAAGTAATCAATATCAATATCAATATATCTATCAATAGAGGTGATTGGAAACTCCCAGTTAACCTTTCCAGCCTGCTTTTCTTCCAGTTGGAGATGCTGCAATTCCCATCTTTCCTCACCTCTTCCACTGCAGCACAAGAGTCAGGATGAACATTCCAGGTTCTCATTGCCGGATGAAGAAAATCCTGCACCATCTCCCAGCTTCCCTCACACAAATCCCTCAGGTTCCTGGATATTTTAGCATCTTTTCCAGTGAAAAATCGTAAGATTCTGCAGGAACCTGAAGCTCAGCAAAATCCATGCCCTGAATAAAGCAGTTCTGCATCCCTTTCCTCTCAGCAGATGAATGTTTTATGCACTGGGATGTGATGGAAAACAGCACACGAGATAATTCAGATGGGAAAGATGAAATTCTGGGATTTACACCCTCATTTGGGGGAGCTCTATCACTCTGTCAGGACCAGAGATCTTACAAATGTCACCAGAGAACCGTGCAGGGGCAAGGTTGGATCCTCTCCTTGGTCCATCACCAGTTGCAGGAGGATTTCCAGGCTTGGCATCACTGGGAATATCCACAAGTTGATTTTTCAGGGGGATTCTCTGCACAGCTCCTGCCAGGAGGGGCAGCCAGGGGGGTCAGGATTTCTCCCAGGGAACAGGGACAGGAGCAGAGGGAATGGCCTCAGGCTGGGCCAGGGGAGGCTCAGCTTGGATATTGGAGAAATTTCTTCTGGAAAAAGTGGTCAATCCCTGGCAGAGCTGCCCAGGGCAGTCCCCATCCCTGGAGAAAAATCTCCCAGGAAATCAGAGACCTCAGCCCTCTCTTCACCCTCCCAGCTCCAAACCAACACTGACACCCAGCAGCTTCCATGGGAAGGGATATTTTCCAAACCTCCCTGAGCATCCCAGTTCCAGTTTTTTTCCCCTGGGACATCAAGATCCAGAAATTCCTGGCTGATTAAGAATGGAAATCATGGCACTCTTTTCTGAGCCCCAGAATGTGTTAAATTGTCCTGACACATTTTGCTTGTTTACTTTGTAGCTCTGATTAAGATTAAACCCAAATTATGACTCAGAGTCCAATAAAAATACAACGGACTTGCACACCCTTCATTTTAATTTACTCATCCATAGGCTGGATGTCCTCTGGAATGTCAGAAATGCAGCAGAACAATGATTCCAATTAAAAGGAAAGGTTTGGTGAAGTTAATTTGTGTGTTAGGCCTGTCTCAGGTACATCACAGCCTGTCCAGTCAGAGGGAAAATCAAAGTGTTAAATGGAATTATGGATCAGGATTGTGGTGACAAACACTGGAGAGCAGGAGACTGATGGGAATGAGCAGGAAAAGAACTGGAACAGCCCTAGGGGCAAAGGGAGAAATTCCCAAAACTCGTGGCACCGGTTCAGATGTGCAGGATATAAAACCTGAGGGGAGTCTTTGATTTTTCCTTAAAAGCATGACAGATTCTGGAGCTGGGATGACCATGGGAAGAAGGAAAACAGGGTTGGAAAAGCAAAATAACAAAGGAGAGGCCACGTTGGACGAGGCTTGGAGCAACCAGGTCCAGTGGGAGGGGCCCCTGCCCAGGACAGGCCTGGAATGGGATGAATTTTCCTGTCCCTGCCAACCCAAACCAGTCAGGGATTCCAGGATTCCACCTCTCATTCACTCCCAAAAAATCAGTTCTTCCACCTCTCCTCTTATTCCTCAGCTAAGGAACAACTCCTTCCATTGTCTCTGGGTTTTCCCTCTGTAGGAAAATTCTTCAACCACATGAAAACTGTTTTATTCCTTTTGATCCGATTCCATTGAGCTTGGATCCATGGAAAAATTCCTGCGCTTCGATAGCCTGGTGGCATTGCATTCATTCCACTCCTGGCCAGCGCAGAGGTGCTGAATGGCTTGGAAAATGTGCTTTAAAAGGGATTTCACACATGGAAGTGGGCAAGAAAAACGGAGCATCACTGATTGTCTGAAGGAACTCCCAGGGTCTGTCAGCAACTTGTGCTACATGATTTTTAAATTACTTAAAATATTTTTATTTTTATTTTAAAATTATTTTTTTATTTTTATTTTGTTGGTGGTGGTGGTGGTTTTCTTGTTCTTGAACTGAAAAAAATTTTAAAAGTCATTTTTCTGAGAGGTTTCAGCATTGAATTTGTAGAAAGTTATCAGTTTTTTTTCTTTTGATCAGAAGGGTTAATTATGGTTAATTATGGTTAATTATGGTTAATTATGGTTAATTATGGACATTTTCCCCTTAGTTTCTCAGAGCACATTTCCTATAGAATGATGCTGAACTCTAATTTCATTTTCCATTTAATTCCTTGAGAAAATAACTTTTTTATTATTTTTTATCATTTCAGTTCTTCTTCCTGTATCTTATTAGTGAAAAAATTACAAAATTTAACATTCTTTGTAGACTTTCTGTCTTTTTCTGTTCATTTCACAACTTTTCCTACCAGTACTGCAAAGGTTATTTTAGGAAAAAACATTTTAATCTCAGTTTGAGTTTTCATAACTCTGTTAGTATCAGACTTGGTCAAACTGGATCAAACTGAATTTGATGAACAATTCAGAATCTCTTCTCTAAAGGTTTCAAATAGAAATTTCTAAATATTCATTTAAGTTGAAAAGCAAAGATTAATTTTCTATTGTAAGGAAAATAATAAAAAATAGCTCAGAAACTCCAAGTCTTAAATCCATTTTTATGGAGTAGCCACACTAGTGACTCATTCCCAGTTTCCTGACAAAAGACAAGGAGTGAGTTTTGGTGAAAACTTTATTTTTCCAGATTTAGGAACAGCAGGGAAAGCCCTGGGAATCTCTGGAAGGGATTTGACCATTCCCTGTGTCCTGTCCCTCCATCCCTTGTCCCAAATCCCTCTCCAACTCTCCTGGAACCCCTTTAGGCACTGGAAAAAATTGGAATTTTGTGAATCCTTCCCATTTTATCCCTAATTGAATACAGAAAACGCTCTACTTTTCCCAGGAGAGAATCCACCAGCCTGTTTTTAATCTCATTTCCACTTGCTGTATCTTTTCCTTCTGTTTTTCCTCACCAACCTCTCACAGACTCCATTGCTGAGCAGTGATGATGTCACTGTGATGTCATAATCTTAATATACATTAAAAAATCTATAATTTATTGTATAGGAGACCTGGCCTGACATCCTGGCACCTGGAAAGGGCCACTCCCAGGAATTTGACTGCTTCAAAGTCAGACAAAATCCCACTGGGAACTATTTTTCCCTGGTAGAGGTGAACCCCTGAAAAGCTGACTTTTGCCAACATTTTTCCAGAAGTTCCTCCTGGAATATATTCTTCCAATTTCCTTACACAAATATCCTGGAATTCAGGGTCCAAAAGTCTTGAAAAATCAAAATATGAGATGTTTTTACCTCTTCCCCACCCATTACAAGGTCAGAGAAGGGAATTAGATCTTTCTCCCTACAATTCCTGACAGGAAGTTGGAGCCAGGTGGGAATTCTGTTCTCCCAAGCACCAGCGTTTAACCTTGACTTTCTAACTGGTTTTATTCCCCTCCTAATTATCCCTTAAATTATTTTCCTTGCATCTTTTAATTTTCTTTTCTGAGAAGCTGCGACCTCAGAGCTGGTCCTGGGCTGCGAAGGCAAAGCCATTTCCTGGGTGTTTTTATGCTCAGGGAGTGATTGGAGTGCCACAGGAAGGCAGAAATATTGGGAATTGTGTCGTTCTGAGGGACCACTCGCTCCTTTATTTATGGGACAATTTATGGGACACTCTGGTTGTTGATGTGCTGGGCAGATAGATTTGTGTTGCTTCAGGCAGCACCAAGAAATAGCAGGAATTATCCATCTATTTTCCATCTGTTTCTTTGTTCCAAGTCTAACATGGAGTGGTAAGGAAAGGCCAGGAATTCAGATCACACAATCCTGGCCTCAAGAAGTCTAAAAAGAATGAGGAATTTTGCAAGTATATGGAGGAAAAAGCACATTTTGTCTTCTTGGTTCTCCTTTTAAGTCTCTCTGCTGAAGTCATCATCCGGCTGAATTAACGGATGGTTTTATCCTCTTCCTTTTGATTTAAAAATTAAATCTAAAGCAAGTAAAAAAAAAAAAAGTATCTATTTTTTAATAAAAATCCCATTTACTCCTGGTTTATTTATGAGCCCTGCAATTGCTGCTGATCCACGTGCCTGTCTCCAGCCTCAGCCACATTTAGTCCCTTCAGCAGAAATAAAAGCAGGAGCCTGTCATTAAACCAGTTCTGCTGAGTCCCACTGAAAGTTGGCTGGAAAATCTTTTCCTTTCGGGGATTTTCCTTGGGGAATTAGAAGCAGGCAAGGAAAATGCTGAAATCCCTCAAGCACACAATCGTTACCTTCCGATAAAACCTTGGGAAGTATTAACCTTCAGCTGCCTGATCCATGTATTGGCTGTTGCTCCATGGATTTGCTGGATGGAAGATGGAAAGCTCTGGACACTCCCCCTGCTGCTTTGTGAGGAGCAAGAGATGAATTCCCCGTTTCCATCCCCTAAAATCTCCTCCTCAGCTCTCCTGGGCACTTGGAATGTGCCTATTCCGGTGCTGCTGGAAAGGGAGCAAGGAATCATGGCCTTCCTGCAATTCCAGGGATTCTTGGGCTCTCATCCACGCAGAGAAGATCCAAACTGGAGCATTTTGGGGCATGGAGGGAGCTGAGGTCACTGCTTGGGGTCCCACAAACCCTTTAATGAAGAGAGGAATTTTGATGGAGCACCAAGTGTCTCAGCAGGGAATATTCCCAAATCTGGGACTCAGCAGGACCATGGATGCCATCACAGCAGCAGTACCTGTGTCCATTGAGGAATTCCCACCTTTTCCTACCCATAAAAAGCCCCTCAGAGCTCTGCAGAGATCAGGGAATCTGTCACCAATCCCTGAGGACAAACCCTGTCTTCCTGGAGTGTCAAAGCCTGGCTGGGACAGTGATCATCATTACTGCCAGGAGTTGGGTTGTTCTGAATACTTCCCAGTATTTTAAGTTCGGATTTTTAGGAAAACAGAGATAATTCTCAAGCAGTTCAGATTCCATGACAGCCAATTTTAGAATCATGGAATCATTAAGGCTGGAAAAGACAGGNGCTGGGAATCTGTCACCAGTCCCTGAGGACAAACCCTGTTTTCCTGGAGCGTCAAAGTCTGGCTGGGACATTTGATCATCATTACTGCCAGGATTTGGGTTGTTCTGAATATTTCCCAGTATTTGAAGTTGGTTTTTTTCAGGAAAACAGAGATAATTCTCAAGCAGTTCAGATTCCATGACAGCCAATTTTAGAATCATGGAATCATTAAGGCTGGAAAAGACAGGGCAGGGACACCTCCCACTGTCCCAGGCTGCTCCAGCCTGGCCTTGGGCACTGCCAGGGATCCAGGGGCAGCCACAGCTTCTCTGGGAATTCCATCCCAGCCCCTCCCCACCCTCCCAGCCAGGAATTCCTTCCCAATATCCCATCTGACCCTGCCCTCTGGCACTGGGAAGCCATTCCCTGTGTCTTGCATTTTCCAGGTGCTTTACCTCCACAAAAGCCTCGTATTTCATTTTTTTAACAAATTCTTTCCATCCCCAGCAGCTGCTGTCTCATCCTTGATCCATTTGATTTCCTGTCAATCATTCCCAGGCTTCCTTTACATCCCTCCATTGCTTTTACTCCTTCTGTGGCATTTTACTGTGGGCACTTATCCTTGAACACTTCCCAGGTTTAATAAATATTGCCTGCATGAAGAAATTAGGAAGACATTCCTTACGAAGGAATTCCTGGCTGGGAGGGTGGGGAGAGGTTGGGACAGAATTCCCAGAGAAGCTGTGGCTGCCCCTGGATCCCTGGAAGTGTCCAAGGCCAGGCTGGACAGGGCTGGGAGCAGCCTGGGATGGTGGGAGTTGTCCCTGCCATGGCAGGCACTGGAATAAAATTATTTTCAAGGTCCCTCCCAACCGAAACCATTCCATAATTCTATAATTCCACGACATTGACAGCAATGCCAACGATTCCTCCAAGCTTTGGAATAGAAGCTTTGATTCTCCACATCCCCTGGTGCCCATTTTGCCAAAGATTCTTCCAAAATAAAAGTGAATCCCACAGGGAATAAACCACTTCTGAGGCCACAATGTCCCTGTCCCTGTGACAGAGCAGGAATTAATGCACTTCCATGGGCTTGGAGCTCCTTGAGTGCCTCCAGAGGTGTTTTTCCTCTTTCCCTGCTCTTCTGGAGAGCTGGAAGCTTTCCTAGCTGGTGTCAGGCCTGACAAATGTCCTGGCTGAGTGCAGCACTCCAACCCTCAATGAGAAATGATGACTCCAGGAGCAACTTGATGAATTCTGAGGAGATCTGAGCTCCCTTTCTGTCCACACAGGCAGGGAAAGAAATTAATGGGAAGCTTGCTGGAATGATAATAGTCTGTTAAAGCACATGTTACAAGGAGTTCAGAACATTTCTTCTTGGTTGGAAGTGATTATTTTTCGTTTAGCAGATCTGAGCAGTGAAATAATTCCCATCTCTGCTCATCCCATTCCTCAGGAGCAAATTACAGCACAAAGAGGGAAGTTATCCTAAGGGGTAAAAGAAAATAGAGCAATCTATTAAACCCCAGTTGTAAAAACCATGGATTTTCCTAAAGAGTGCCTTTGAAAATTGCATTTCCTCAAATCCTTGAATTATGCAGGATGTTGGAACATGAAAGCAGTCACAACTCACAGCTCCCAGCAAATATCTGCTATTTATTGACAATCAATCTTTCCATCAAAAGGACAAAATGGACAATTAGAAACATTTTAGAGCAGAATTTACAGCTCTGAGTTAGGATTCAGTAGGAATGGATTGTTGGTTATTAAGAACCAGCAGTTTGCACAGAATGGCATCACATATTAATTGGTTTTTGTGGATTTGTGGTGTCACAGTTTTACTATATTGAATAGTTCTTACTGTATTTTTATGAATGCTTTTATCAGTATTTTAATCAATATTTTTACTGTCTTTTTATTCACAGTCCTCACTTTATTTTTATCATTTATTTTCTTAGGCAGAGAGGCACTTTCTCATCTCTCACTTTAGGGTGGGAGATCTTCCATGGGATAAAATTTGGAGGTTTTAAATCACAGAATGGGCCAGGCTGGAAGGGTCACCTGGTGGACCGTCAAGAAAGGAAAAAATAACAAAGAAGTGCAGGAAGTAGAGACAGAGGGAGGATGAAGAAGGTCAGAGCAGCAGGAGATGCTCCACGGCACAAATCCAAAGGGAATTGCAGCAAACAGGAGGGAGAAGGAAGGAGCAGCAACAGAAAAAAGGGAGAAGGAAGAAGTGGCACAGAGGAAATGCTACAATTTTCCATCAAATTCAAGGGAAGATGATTTGAACACTTCCCATAATTTTGCTGTGGCATCAGTGAGTAAATTTTTAATTCATACTCACAAATATCCCCCTGGTTTGAATATTTTTTTCCTTGGAGCTGAATTCATGATCTCTGTATTATCTCTGTCATTATTAGGAACAGGACAGGCTGATATTCCCATTTAGCAGCTGGGTTCCCGTGGGACCAAATGAACATGGAATACACAGGATTTAATTAACTGGAGGGCCAAACATGGTCACAGATAGAAAAAAAATCATAATATATATATATAATACACAAATAAATAATACATATACTAAAATGTATAAAATCTTAAAATATTTAAAAATTAAATAAAAATATAAAATACAATAAAGATAGGAATTAATAATACAACAATCCATCTGAGCTCTGTTTTCTTCCCCTGAGAAGGTTTCTGGCTTCACTACACTGAACATCCCAGTCTGCTTCCAGCCTGGGAAAAGCACAGGCACAGCCACCTGCAGAGGGAACGGTTTTGTCTCCATACCCCAGGAGAAATCATTGCTACTTTCCTAAATTACCACCTTCATTAAACGCACTGTGAGCAAAAACCCAACTTTTTTTCCCTGCTGCAGAATGATAAATTCCACTGAACTCTCCCAAAGCCGTATCTTAGGTATCCATTCCCATTCTCTGTTCTGGATGATCCATCATTTTCAGGGTAGGCCGATCTAGCTCAAAAAAAAAAAAAA
>VZRZ01007928.1:125590-145448 GCA_013398175.1 Climacteris rufus
CCCATCCCATCCCATCCCATCCCATCCCATCCCATCCCATCCCTGGCAGGGGCTCTGAGCTCTCCCTGGAGCCTTCTCCTCTCCAGGTGAGCACCCCCAGCTCTCCCAGGCTCCAGCCCTGGAGAAGCTCTGTGATTTCCCCTGGATTTGTTTCTCCCATTTGAGGTTTCCAAAAAAACTGAGACCCTATTAAGGAGGCACCAAGCACTTTGGGGAATGCTGTCAGGCCTGGATTAATTCTTCAGGATGCCACAGTCAATTGCATTAATTAAATTGGAGAAAGGGAAATCACAGAAGAGCCACGAGATGTCTGTCCCAAGCCAAACTGTGCTTGCTCAAGAACAGAGTCAAATTCGGTGGCTTTTTAAGCACTAAATTTCGTGCACTCACAGGGAAATATTTCAGGCAACCCAGAAAGAGAGAGTTCCACCTGTACAAAATGCCTGTGCTGCCTCCATGGAGCTGAGGCTGTGAATTCCTTAGGTCAGGAATATCTGATCCCACCAGCCTCTGCAGCTGGCATTGCACCAAGGCTGCAGAAATCCATGTGGGAACAATAATGGCAGCAGTAATAATAGGAATAATAACAGTAATAAAAATATAGAATTCCAACAAAGCTGACATTCTCACTGCTGGACTCGTGCCAAGGGATGCTGCTTCAGGAAGTGCAAAAATCTCCCAAAAACCGAGGTGAAAAACCACTTTGTACTCATCCAGCACGTGTCAGCTCGTTAGCCAGGCCCTGGGAGACTGCAACAGTAATTAAAGAAGGTAGAAATTAAATATAGCAAATTAGTGCTGCAAAAATATTTGTAAAGCCCAATTCTGGAATGCTGGAGGTAAGGAACTAAACATTGGAGCAGATTCATCCCTCCACCCCCTCTTTCTAGTGTGGAAAAGAATGGGAGGAATAAATTAAGCACTTCCTGCAGGCCCCTCCTGTGTGTTTGGGGATGGCTTTTCCTTTCCTCCTGAATGTGGATTATTTATTTCTGTGTTAAAGAACAGCACAAACCACCCTGGCCCTGCTCTCTTCGAGCTGGAAAAGGCAAGGTTGTGCTGCAGGTGATGTGTTCCATGGGCTGGGAATGTGGATGGGAATGCCTCAGCATTCCTGGCAAGAGGGAGGGTGGGTATTTTATGCTGTATTTTCTTTTGAGATTTAGTAACATGGATAAAAAATTAAAATTACTCCATTCCCTATTTTCCCCCCACCAGAGACTTATGGAAACTTCACAATCAATTTAATACTGGAAACATTAGTTTGGATCCTGCTTTTATTTTATTTGGTTTCGGTTTCTTTAATTGGAAGATTTTGCTATTTCAAGCCTAATTGCAGCTTTGCAGCAATAATTAATTAATTAAACCAAAGCAGGTGGCTCTGGCTCTATTCCAGTGGTTTTAATTCTGTTCCAGGTCCATCTCACCCAAGAGCAGCACCTGGAGCAGGAAATCAAATGCTGGACTTGGAGAGGTGCCAAAGGCCTCATCCTCTGGTTTCATGGATCTTGGGAATGGTGGAGATGCACAAACAGCCTGAAATTCCTGGGTCAAAGCAGGAGGTGCTGCTGGACAGCAGTGTCAAGGGAGAAACATGAGTGGCCACCACCAGGGAATATCTTGGGATATCTTGGCTCCTTTGGCTTTTCCTGGAGGCAGGAATGGGTCACCACTGCTGGGCGTCCACCTCCATCCCAGAACACAATCCTGGATCTGGAACATGGTGGTGGAAAGGGTTTCCCTGGAAAATAATGGGGATAAACCCACCCAAAGTGAAGGGAATGGGGCTGAAAACCACAGGAGGTGGGAAAATGCTCCATTCTGGAGCACCCTGGGGCCCAAACCTGACCATGGAATGCTCATCACCCAGATCTGACAGGAAGCTGAAGGCCACAAAGACTTTGGAAATGAAGAACCTTAAGGAGAGGTGGCAAAGCAACGCAAGAATTCCCAAGAGTGGGAAGAGAGCGAGGGTGGAAAGAGGTAAAAGCCACTTTGGGGCTTCCAGAAGCAGCTCAGATGCCACCACATCTCCAAGGAACAACCACCACCACATCCCCAGGAACCTCCCTGGCAGGCACCGTGTCCAGCAGGGCTCTGCACACATTTTCCCAGGTTTTGGGGTGTAGTTACAACTTCCTGGGATTCCAGACAGTCACAGGCATTTGTCACCGTGTCCCTCACCTGTGCTGTCACTGCTGTGATCCCAAAGGTCACTGATTGCCAGTTAATTAAGTGTTAATTAATCACTGAACCACTTCAGCTCTGATTTGGTTTGTGAGCCAGGCAGTTTTTCCCTGTAAATCCCCCACACGGGATCAGATTTGGGATCACCTCTGCTGCACTCTCAGCCTTTTGGAGATGTTGGTCCAAAATCCACCAATTCACCCAAAAATTCCAGCTGGGATGGACAGACAAGGAGGGGACTCCCAACCTGCCCGGTTTTCCCAGTGCATGAGGAAAACCATCAAAAGAGATGAAGCTCCCTACAAATGGATCCTTGGATGGGAACTCCTAAAATTAGGAGTGTTGGGTAACAGGAGTATTGCAGAGATAGGTATTAAAAATAAAAATTAAGATTAAAAAAAGAAAAATTAAAAAAAAAGGAAAAATAAAAAAGCAGCCTACTCCCCAAAAAACCCCAAACCAAACCAACAAAAAATCCCACCCAAAACGAAACTAAAACTAAAAACTTCCCGACAACCAAACCATAAAAAAAAAACAAAACCAAGCCAAACCAACAACAAAAACAATCAAACAAACAAACAACAACAACAAAGCCAAAACCCCAAACCAAATCCCAAATTGACAAGGAAAAAAAACCAACAAAATAAACCTAAAAGCCAAAAAAATAGCCCTCCAATAAATAAATAAATAAATAAATAAATTTAAAAAAATAAAGAAATTAAACCAGCTAAACCTCATACAATAGAAATGTTGGAGGGAGCCTGGGAAAAGCTTTTCCCACTTTGTCTCCTGCAGCCTCTGCTTGGCACAAGGAAGCAGCTGAGCTGGGAAGGAGGAGGGAAAAGGTCCCATCATGGACCAAATGTTTCTTCTGGGAGGCACAGGGAGGGGAAAAAATAAAATCCAAAAACTGGTGGGAAGGGGAAGTTCCCATAGCAACAAGCACCACTTTTTCCAGGGAAAGGGAGGAAGGAATCGAAGATCTGAAAGAGGTAATCAAAGCAGCTTAAGGGATATAAAAACCAGGAATTGTTTATGAATTATAGATAAGTCCACAGAGAATTCTTATAAATCAACTCAGAGGGAAATGTTGAATGAATTTAGGAAAAATAAAAAGATATTATTTGCATTCTAACTCTTCCCTATAAATTATGGATCTCTTTTGTTTGGAAAACAACTCTGCCAACCAAGCTGAATGAAAAAAGTCCAAATATTTGAATATAACTCCAAGTCTGGGATGGGGGAGATCTCCTGCTTCCAGTGGCACAGGATGAGCCTCAACCAGTGTGGAACAGGCAGGGCAACCCTTGGGTTTCACTGTGGATCTTACCCTGCAAACTTCCCAGAATGGTTTGGGAAGGAAGGAATTTCCCAAACCACCCATTCCCACCCCTGCCCTGGCAGGGACACCTCCCACTGTCCCAGGAGCTCCCAGCCCTGTCCAGCCTGGCCTTGGACACTGCCAGGGATCCAGGGGCAGCCACAGCTTCTCTGGGAATTCCATCCCAGCCCCTCCCCCCCCTCCCAGCCAGGAATTCCTTCCCAATATCCCATCTGACCCTGCTCTCTGGCACTGGAAGCCATTCCCTGTGTCCTGTCCCTCCATCCTTGGAAATCCTCTCTCTCCATCTTTCCTGCAGCTCCTTCAGGCACTGCAAGGCCACAATGAGGTCACCCCAAAGCTTCTCCTCACCAGGCTGAACAATTCCCATTTTCCCAGCTTTTCCTCCCAGCAGAGCTGCTCCATCCCTCTGCTCATCCTGGAGCCTCCTCTGGGCTCTCTCCAGCAGCTCCACGTCCTTCCTGTGCTGTGGAGAGACTGGATCAGCCCAAAAAGGAGCTTGTCCTAAAAGGAAAATACTTTTTCTGGCACAATCCAGAGTCATCCTAAGACATTCATTGTCAAAAGAGACTCATTGGGAATAAAGCATGGAATATCCAGCGCCCTGTGCTCTGGGATGGCCATGGTGGAGCAGGGAGCTGGGGCCACATGAGCCACTGTGGTCCCTTCCAAACTGAACCATTCCATGAATTCCCTGGCCGTGATTTCACCTCCTGGCACGAGGATCCCTCCCTTCACTTCATCCCCAAGCGAGCGCCCACAGAGCAGGCTGGACACGAGGTTTTCCAGCCCATCCTCTTAGTCTGATCAGAAGTGCTGAGGAGAACATGGATTAAGCTCCTAACAGTCAGATTTCCTAGGAAACTCCAGCATGGAATGATGGAGGCAGAGCTACACACACAGACATGAACTGGGGGGTTCTTCATGAAGTTCATGTGGGAATTTGGGTCTCTCTGGGTGATCCCATTGGGTTCCCAAGTCTCAGCCATCAATGGGGAAAAAAATCCCATCAATGGGAAAAAATCCCGTCAATGGGGAAAAAAAATCCCATCAGTGGGGAAAAACAATTCCATCAGTGGGGAAAAAAAAATTCCCATCAATGGGGAAAAAAAAAATCCCATCAGTGGGGGAAAAATCACATCAGTGGGGAAAAANATCAGTAGGGAAAAAAAAATCCCATCAGTGGGGAAAAAAAAAATACCCATCAGTGGGGGAAAAAAAATCCCAACAGTGGGGAAAAAAAAATCACATCAATGGGGAAAAAATCCCATCAATGGGGAAAAAAAATCCCATCAGTGCGGAAAAAAAATCCCATCTGTGGGGAAAAAAAATCCCATCAGTGGGGAAAAAAAAATCCCATCAGTGGGGAAAAAAAAATCACATCAGTAGGGGAAAAAAAAATCACATCAGTGGGGAAAAAAAAATCCCATTAATGGGGAAAAAATCACATCAGTGGGGAAAAAAATCACATCAGTGGGGGAAAAAAAATCCCATCAATGGGGAAAAAAAATCCCATCAATGGGGGAAAAAAAAATTCCATCAGTGGGGGAAAATCAGTTTTGCCCATTGCAGATTCCCCTGTGGATCCTCCTGCCCCCCTGCTTGGAAATTCTGCTGTGGAAAACCAAAACCAACATCAAGGAGCTCCATAAAAGCCTTTCCTTCACTCCACAGCCTCTTTCCTAAGAGGAACCTTTTTAATAGAGAATATTGTAATTTAAAAAAATCATATTTCATTGCAATATGTTGCAACTTTGTAATATTTACCTTCCATACCATATGGATATCAATTCTAGAGTTAATATTTAATATTTATTTTAAAGCCAATAAAAATATAAAAGAACATAGCAGTGGCTGCATATGGGAGGAAATTTTTATTAATACATGAATAAATTCAACTAATATTCCATGTGTGGAGCTCTGCTGCTTCCCTAGGCAGCCTGAATCCCAAATTTCCTACTCCAGGACACGATAAATAACCCAAGGAGGGAGTTAAAGCTCCATGTTGAGCAAAGGATGGATATTCGAGACAGCAACCACCTGAAAGTGCATCACGAGGGGATTTCACTTCCTTCTCACTGATTCCACATTAATTTCCACACATTCCACTTAATGGAGCCATTTCAAAACTCACACGTGGGGGAAAGGACTCCCAGAGCCAAGCACTTGATAATTTCCTTGCACAATTTGATAAAACAGAGACAATTCCTCAGTCAGGATGGGAATTGGGCTGTTATTAAATAGCAAAAGTGTCCTCATGAAATCTGGAAAATTCCCTAAACGCTCCAGTGCACGAATCCAGCTGGTCATGGAAACTGCCACTGGTGGAACTATTTCAATCCACAGCAATTTTGTGTAAATACAAATGACATTTCCATCTCCCTGATTAAATCCACACACAAAACAAAGGAATAAAGAAGGGAGTTTATATCAATATTTATTTGGAAGCAAAGTTTTTCAGGGATTAACAAGGAGAATCCCTGTTTTTCCATAGTCATATTGGAGATTAATGCTGGGCAGCTCTGCTGGAAGAGGCAGCACTGACATAATTGCAGTGTAAAAGATCCAAACATTCCAGTTCATTAGAGAATGATGAAAGACAGTGGGAAAAAGAGGAGGAGAAAGGATTTCAAGAGTGAACAGAGAAAATAAACCCCAAATCAGATCATCACACCAATATTGGAGTCAGGGAACTTGATAAATCCCAATTAAAGGCACCCAAAAAGCACCAATTAATAATTCCTCGGGACTGCTGCAGGAACAGAGAATAAACCTCCTGAAAGCACTCTAAATTTATATGGAATTAACATTTTCCTTGGCTCAAATCAGCAATTCCAACAGCAAATCCTGTTTCTGACAATTTTTTTTGATGTAAAATCATTTTTATGGAGTGGTTGATGAAAGGAATTTCTGGGTTCATCTGGTCCAGCAGGGATGTGCCCAGGCAGCTCTGGAATATCTCCAGGGATGAGACCTGAGAAGTTTTGTGGAATTTGAAGAGAAAGAGAATTTCCTGCGTCTTCCAGTCAAAGTCACACCCACTGATCTTGGTTTTAATTCGTGCTTTAATTTTAAACTTGGTTTTTCAGAGGAATCCAGACTGGTTTTAATGCATTTAAAACACTAAAGGATGTTGGGACTGGGCAGACTATTCCCATTTTGAGAGCACAAAAATTCAGTTTTGCCAAGATGTTGGTTAAAATCTAAAAGTTAAATCAAGCTTTTAGATTGATAAACACAATAAAGTCAGAAGGAGACAAATTTTGAGTCATCACCAATCAAATTTTGGAAAGTACAGGGTTATTATTTTTAAGAGAAATTCATTTTTAAGTCAACTTGGAGAGATAAAGCAGAAATCTGATTTTCTTAAGCAAGAACTGCAAGACTGTATAAATTGCCAAAAATTTCTACCTCTGTCCTTAAGAATTCTGATATTAAATAGAAGGAAAACAAAAGTTGCCAGCACATGGATTTCCAAGGGATTACCAGGAATGTTTTGGTCAGATCCCAGGGTTAATCCAAAGTGCACAGTTCCTACCTGGAAGGAAAACTCCATTTAAATAATTAAAAATATTCTCAATTTTAATGACTACTCACGAATGTTTCTCATTTGAGGTGTAATGGGCATAGGGGGTTTTGATTAATTTGGGATTCTTTGATTGTACAGGAAGCTGAGAGCTGATGACCATCAGAGAATCCTGGAATATTCCAAGATTAAATGATCATCCAAGTCCAGTTACACTTGGAATTTCATCCCCCTCATTCACAAAACGCTTTGGTAGCACAGAGAGCTTTGCTCTCCAACAGTATTTTTATTTCTTTTTGATAAGTGCCCATAGGAAAAAGGGATTTTCTGTAGGAAAATTACGGAAAATCTCACCTGGCAGGTGAACAATAAATTTCTTTAGAAATCCACACAGGTCCATAGCCCAGCAGAGACAGGAGTTACCTCACCCAGCTCCAGGAAAAACAGCTTGGGTTGCTCCAAAAAATAATGAAGATCTGGGCAACAGCGAGGATTTCCATCTGCCTGATGGATGCAACCTTAAATTCCCAGATCCCAGAGGCACATGAACACAAAATTCCAGGGAATTATCCAAATTTTGGCAAGATTGAGAACTTCAGTTGCCTTTTCCAAGTGATTTCCAAGTGAAGCACGTTGGGTGTTGGTGGGAAATTAAAGACTCATCCAAAGCTGGAGGAATTAGCATTTCCATGAGTTTTTCATTGGATTAAAGTAACCAGGATGAAAAGGAACCTGAGGAATGCAGCCAGCAGCTGGAAGTGTTCCTGAAAACTCCTTAACATTCCTAAATAAACAGAAAAACAATTCCAGAAGTGGTTTCTTATGAGGTTTTGTCTCCTTTAAAATAAATCAAAAACCCAATAAATCTCTTTCCTTCTGATTAATGTCACAGCTCCAAGCAAAACCCAGGACTTACTCTGCATCTCAATATGATCCTGTTCCTTAAGGGACCGAAATGAAAGTTTATTAGAAAAATAAAGACAGCACTTAAAAAGCGGAATTGAACATGTACTTCCAGGAATTAAATTAAATTCCATGACACACAGCAACAGCAGAAGCTGAAAGATTTGTTGCTCAATTAATTTTTCATCTTAAATAATAATAAAAAAACTCTATATTTCAGAGGAAATGCATTTATTTGCTGGCTGGTCCTGGAAGTGGGCAGAGTTTCATTCACAAAGCAGGACAATATGGACTTTTGCATCTCAGCAAAGGAAGAATTCCATTCAATTAATAACATTCAAGGAAGTTTTACTGGGATATCAATTCTTCAGTCCTCTCTGATGGGATTCTCAGTGTCCCAAAGGAGTGTGTCCTGGAATTATGGAATCATCTAAATAAGCTGGGTCCTGAGCTTTGTTAGGATGTGAAACGTGCTCCAGAGGAGCTCTGCAAGAGGGACTCAGCTCCAGAGGGACTGTCCTTCTCTTTTGGCACTCCAATCCACACAGCTTTGCTGGGAGAATCACAGGATCATGGAATGGCTGAGGTTGGAAAAGCCCTCCAAGATCCAACCAAAATCCAAAGCCCTCCAAACCCAACCATGTTCACCACCAAACCACATCCTCAAGTGCCACATCCACATGGTTTTTGGACACTTCCAGGGATGGGGACTCCACCACCTCCTTGGGAAGCCTGTTCCAATGTTTAATACCCTTTCCATGAAGAAATTCCTCCTGTTGTCCAACCTGAACCTCCCCTGGCACAGCTTGAGGCTGTTCCCTCTTGCCCTGTCAGAAAACACACCCAGAAAAGTCCTTGCTAGGCAGGGCCTCGTGTCACAGGTTTATAAAAGCCTTATTCCCATTGGGAATGCATCACACGTTCCCTGACAATATCCCTGCCTTTCACCACCTAGCAAATGAAAATCCCTGCCTGGTTACTCACGTGAAAAATAAACTTCTGCTGGGAGTGTCTGCAGCAAGGAAAAATTCACACACTTGAAGTGCAGATTAAATTCTCAGATCACCTGGATCATAACCTGAATGTCACAGCCCATTAAACTTCATTGGAAATCCCTCTATCCACTCTCCTGGCAGGGAGGAAGTGGAAATCTTTCATTCTGTGCTGAAGGAGAAGCTGTTCTGTGCCACGGGAGACCAAGAGGCCATGGATGCACGGGCAGGGGATGGAGGAGGTGAGCTGTGCCAGCCTGTCCCACACAATCTCGATTAGTTCCACCTGCTCAGAAATTCCTGCATGACTTCCAAGTAGGCCAAAGTTACTGGAAAATAGGAACAAGAACACCTGGCAGGGATCCCCGAGGAGCAGCAGCAAGGACAGCCTGCTCAGACAGCTCATCCCAGGGCAAATTCCTGCTGCTTCAGCTTTTCCCAGGCAAATACAGGCAGCAGGAGTGTGAGCAGCTGTGTCTGGAGGGGAATTCCTTCCTGGCACCTGCAAGCAATTTTCTGGAGGCAGGAGATTGGATTCCAATCACAGATTCCACATGCTCAGAGCAGCTTAGGGCAAGACAGGCTTTGGTCTCCCCTCCTGCCCGTGGAGGGTGGGTGGGAGGTTGTGGAGAGGAGAAACCCCAAATTCAAAGAGGATCGTGGATGTGGCTGCATTTCAACAGAATCACAGAAGGATTTGGGCTGGATTGGCATGTGACAGATATCCATGAAGCTTAAACACCACAGGATCATGGAATGGTTTGGGTTGGAAGGGACCTTAAATCCCATCCCACCCCACCCCAGCCATGGCAGGGACACCTCCCACTGTCCCAGGCTGCTCCCAGCCCCGTCCAGCCTGGCCTTGGACACTGCCAGGGATCCAGGGGCAGCCACAGCTTCTTGAAGCCATTCCCTGTGTCCTGTCCCTCCATCCCTTGTCCCCAGTCTCTCTCCACGTTTCCTGCAGCCCCTTCAGGCACTGCAAGGCCACAGTGAGGTCACCCCAAAGCTTCTCCTCTCCAGGCTGAGCAATTCCCATTTTCCCAGCCTTTCCTCCCAGCAGAGCTGCTCCAGCCCTCTGCTCATCCTGGTGCCTCCCCTGGGCTCTCTCCAGCAGCTCCAGCTCCTCCCTGTGCTGTGCCCAGGGCTGGGGCAGCTCTGCAGGTGGGGTCTCACCTGAGGGGGCAGAGGGGCAGAATTCCCCCCTCCTGCTGCCCAGTCTGGGGCTCAGCCCAGGATTGGGGTGTTCTGGGCTGGGGCAGGTCCAGCTCAGCCACCAGCACCCCCAAAATCCTTTCCCAGGGCTGCTCCATCTGCTCATCCCCAGCCTGGATTGATCCTGGGGGTTGCCCCAGCCCAGATTCAGCACAAGCACCTGGCCTGGGATGTTCACCCTGAGGAACTCCTCCAGGAGCTCTCCTCAGGATGAGGAATTCTGGGGAGAGATGGGGGGTTCTACCCTGCATGCCCTTGGTTCCCCTGGAAATTGTCGACATTCCTTTGAAGCTGTTCTTCCCACTCCCTTGGGAAACACCACTGATGCTCTTTTGCACCTTCCTCTCATTCCATCAGCCTTGGAAGCATCCCTCTTCCAGGGGTACAAAAATGTCCCTTCCAAAGGGTTAATAATGTCCCTACCAAGGGTACAGTAATGCCCCTTCCAAGGAGTCAATAATGTCTTCAGCCTCAATTCTCCTCACAGAAAATAAGGAATAAGACAAATAAAAATCTCTTTTTGCTTAAATGGAGAAAATGTTCCAAAAGTTGCTCCTAAATTGTCTTCCTTGCTAATGGGTGGTGATTGCATCCTGTGAGCAGGCACAGAGAGCCCAGCTGAGGCTTAAATCCCTCTAAAGCTCTTCTTAATTGGCATTTTTGGTCCTGCTGCTCACCCAGCAAGAGGCTCTCCCGTGCTGTTCCCATCCCTGCTGGCTTTGAACACACAGGAATACTGATATGGAGCTAAAGCTGGGGAGATTGACCACTTGAGAGATAAAAAAAGTGTTTGATTTGATAGAAAAAGAAATCAAGAGCTCGTTTTAATTAAAGAGATTTATTTATCAGGACACCTGACTGAAAGAGCAGCCTGGCATTTTCCATTTGATTCAGTCCAGGGAACATCTGGGACAGCATCCCTTTGGTGGTGGGGAACATGAATCCCTGGGATTCAATATTGGGAATAATGAGGCTGCCTGAGAGGAGCTCTGGATGCAAATTTGGTAACAACAGCTCTGTGGTAATGATGGCAAAGCTCTGTGGGACACGGGAGCTGCCGGGGGGGAGGCAGCAGCTCCCTGCGGGATGTTCCACTCTGGATAGCAAAAACGTAATCATCTTGCAGAAAATAAAGGGAAAGAGGAGGATGCTGTGATTTTTACCTTTCACTGAGTCTTAGTGAACAGAGAGAACTCTCTGAAGTTGGGTTGTCCCTGTGGGCTGCAGGTCTCCAGCTGTCCCAAAGCCACATGCCAGGAACTGCCTGTGGAAGCAGCATTTCCAGCAAAAAGGGTGTGGATGCTGAAGGACCTGCAGCTGTCAACCTTGCAAGGGTTTGGGTGCTGCCACAGCTGCACCAGGCAGCTTAAAAATCACATTTGGAGCAAATCCAGAGGCACCAGGATGATCTGAGGGATAGAGCAGCTCTGCTGGGAGGAAAGGCTGGGAGAGCTGGGGGGGCTCACCTGGAGAGGAGAAGGCTCCAGGGAGAGCTCAGAGCCCCTGGCAGGGCCTAAAGGGGCTCCAGGAGAGCTGGAGAGGGACTGGGGACAAGGGATGGAGGGACAGGACACAGGGAATGGCTCCCAGTGCCAGAGGGCAGGGTTGGATGGGATATTGGGAAGGAATTCCTGGCTGGGAGGGTGGGGAGGACCATGGGCAGGGACACCTTCCACTATCCCAGGTTGCTCCAAGCCCCGTCCAACCTGGCCTTGGACACATCCAGGATGGGGCAAAACCTGAATCATGAACCTGACTCCCTCTCCAAGCATTTTGCTGCCTGGATTTTTTGGTGTCCACTAAATGTCCCCCCCAACTCAAGAAATATTCACTCCAGGCTCACCCTCCCTGGGGAGCAGGAACAAAATGTCCTTATCCAGTGCCTCATTTCCAAAAAATCCCACCCCATCTCTTAATTGTTCTTGTGATCTCAACTGCCCTTCAATTCCCTTTGAAATGGGACACATCTTCCAAGATTTATTAAAATGAGAGACCTGAGATCCTGCAAAAATCGACTCCCAGGAGGTTGTGTAATCCCTGTTCCCTGAGGAATTAGGCTGAAAATGTCAAGTATTACTGAGCACAGCAAAACCACCATTTTTTGCTGCACCCCAAAGAAATTGGGATTTAGATCCCTCCTCAGAACGTCATTTTACAGCTATTTTTTTATTAATTTTCACAGCATAATTAATCAATATGAGAGAAGCATTGTGTTGTGGTGGGATTAGAGGAAATAATGGGGATTAGGAAAGGCCTGGAGCCACTCCAATAATACTTTAATCCTTGCAAATACACCCCGTCCTCCTGGCATTAAAAAAAAAATTGAGGCAACATGCCAAAAAAAACCTCCCACAAGGATAAAAAGCATTCCCTAGGGAGATAGATCTGACAGTCCTGGCAGCTCCACACGCTGTGCTACATCCAGAGAGAAAGGAATGTGTCAATTCCACAAAAATAACCAAGGATTAGGAGCAAGCATTGACCTATCTGTGTGTTTTATGGGCCAGGCTTGTTCCCAGATCATTTGATCCCAAAATAATCCTCTTCCCATAGATAAAGTTTCCAAAAATCATTTAAAATCTATCCAAAAGATAGACTGGATGTTACTGTTTTGTTTTGTTATTTTTTAAGGAAAATAACACCAAAATGAAACATTTTTGCTGCGAGGTTTGGGTCAACAATCTTCCACAAATCTTTATGGAATTGGATGGGAAGGGGACAGGGAGGTTCAAGTCTTGGGGTGTAAATATAATTTATATATTTTAATTCCAAGGGCAGGTTGGATGGGGCTTGGAGCAACCTGGGATAGTGGAAGATGTCCCTGCTCATGGACAAGATGAGATTTAAGGTCTTTTCCAACCCAAACACTCTGGAATTCAGTGATTCCAAAAGAAATATGGATAACAGGCTGTGTTCATATCCATGGGATGTGCCCTTGGGCCTCTTCTTGGCCCAGTGTGGAGCCAAAATCCAATTTCCATGAGGGAAGGTGGAGCAGATCAATGTGGTGAAGAAAGTGCCCCACCCCATCACTGTGACTATTTAATATCCCGAGGATGGGATAATGGCCTGTGGAATGGTTTCAGGTTGTGAGATCCAATGGGATAATGGGATTTTTTCAGGCTGAAAAATAAGAGATGGGAAAGTTTCTCTTTTTTAAGCCGTAAATTCCAGTGCGTTGCTGTTTGTCACCACCTGTGGAGAGCAAGACTCGTCTGGGAGCTCCGAGTGTTCCCTCATGAATCCATTTGGATGTGCGGTCACACTGAGAGCTGACAGCCACAAATCCAATCAGCAAAATGATGGAGGCACCACCGTGACGGAAAAGGGCAGAGAAATGTCAGGGAAACACAACAGGGAACAAAATGTGCTTTCATTTCCAAAGTGTCGTTTCACCCGCAGCAAAAAGAGACTCCCAGGCCCGAAGGGTTCCAGGGAGGTTTGTGCCCACACAGGGACAGGGGCACCTGGGCTGGGGGGCAGCAGGACCAGGGATTGTCCCCTGAGCTGGCACTGCTGGGGCACCTCCCGTCCTGGGGAAAGGTTTGGGATCCCCAGGGACAGGACATGGAGGGGCTGGAGGTGTCCAGGGCAGGGAATGGGGCTGGGAAGGGGCTGAGGGAGCTGGGAAAGGGGCTCAGCCTGGAGCAAAGGAGGCTCAGGGGGCCCTGCTGGCTCTGCACAGCTCCTGCCAGGAGGGGCAGCCAGGGGGGAAAAAGGGCTCTGCTCCCAGGGAACAGCGACAGGAGCAGAGGGAACGGCCTCAGGCTGGGCCAGGGGAGGCTCAGCTTGGACAGCAGCAGGAATTTCCCCATGGAAAGGGTTGTCCAGCCCTGGCACAGCTGCCCAGGACAGTGGTGGAATCCCCATCCCTGGGGGGATTTAAAAGCCCTGTGGATGTGGCACTTGGGGACAGGGGTCAGCGGTGGCGAAGGGTTGGACTCAGTGATCTCAGAGGGCTTTTCCAACCTAAACAATTCCATGATCCTAATATTTAGTGTCAACAGACAGGAACACCCAGGCCGTGCCCAGAGAATGGACACCAACCCCAACATTTCTGAGGGGCAACCTCCACACTGGACCAACGACCTTGGCAAATTTGGGATCATCATGCAGTCATCCAGGCTGGATCTGGGGGTGCTGTGCTGCACCAGAACATTCCACACAGACAGAGATTCCTGGGAGAGCTTGCTGTGCTCATCCCTCTGTTCCCACAGGGCTCAGGAGGAGTGCTCCAAGGCAAGGCACACACATCCTCATGCAGGTTGCTCTTGGTTTGCTTCCCAGGGATTAAATGGGCATTAGGGAAAGGCAAAGAAATGGATCTCAACCCTCAACTCTCCATGAAGCTGGAAAAACCCTGCTGGGACCAGTCAAGGGAAGGAATGGCCCCGGTAGAGAGTGACAGGGCCTCTTCCTGCTTTAATTAAAACCTTTCAGTACTTAACAAGAGGTGGAGGGATGGGGAGACACATCCCTGCTTTTCTACACATCCCAGGAAGGCAGGGACACATGGAGGGAGAAATATCCCCCACCAAAGCCCATCCCACCCCTTCATCCCAGTGGATCTGGGAGCAGAAAATACTGGAAAAGACAGAAAATACTGCTGGCCATTGAAAAGGTAACCAAAAATACGGAGTGGTTTCTTGTTTCTTTATAAAATGTACATAAAGAACATGTAACCCTTTGAGGTAAAAGTGAGAGCAGTTTGTAATTCAACCAGATACAGAACCAACAATGACCAAAAATAAATCTACAGTGGGGGTGTAGTAAAATAAGAAAGCAAGTTTGGGCTATGTACAAGACTTGAGATCGTTAAAATGTCATAATCATCCTATATACATTAAATACATACAATTACAGGTATTTATAGGATATTTACAGACACAAACACTTTGTTTTTCCCCTTTGCAGTTGTAGGGTGCAAGCAGATCTGAGCTTTCCTGAGAAGGTGCTGAGGCTGTTAATTCTTACTCTCAATAACTTGAATTTCTCCAATCTCTTTTGTGGTCATATCCACCAGAACCAATTCCACAGGCGTGGTTGTTGCAGTGATCCTGTTTTTCCCTCCAGCCTGTGGGAGGTGAAGGCTGCCTGCAAACATCCTGGATCCTGAGGGATCAGCAGGAATATTTCTCCAGCTGGAGCCATACCTTGGTGGTGAGCAAAGCTCAATATTCACTTGTCCAAGCACTCAACATTCCAGTCTCTTCCTCAATGGAAAAAAAAAAGCAACTCACAGAGACTGGAAATGGAAGGAAATCGGTTGCAAATCACCTGTCAGAGGTCCCATAGGGTGACATCCAACCACACCGTGTCACACAAGGAACCAGGCAGGACAGACCCTGTCAGGATGCACAGACCCATCCACCGAGGGAACATAATGCTCCTGTTCATGTTTCAGTTTCTGGTCAGGCCTCTGAGAGAGATTTTATCATTGTCAGGCATTGGAAGGGGCTGCCCCAGAGGCAGTGGTGGAATTCCCATCCCTGGAGGGATTTCAAAGCCCCGTGGATGTGGGGACAGGGGTCAGTGGTGGCCTTGGCAGTGCTGGGGAAGGGTTGGACTTGATGGTCTGAGAGGAAATTCCCAGCCTAAATCATTCTATGATTCCATTACGCCCAGTAAGTTACAAAATGTGGGGAATGACTGATGGATCATGGCTGAACTGGGATGTTTTTGGGAATTTGAGAAGGGGTACTTGGGGAAGAGGGAATTTCTCCTCACTTGAGTTTCACTGTAACACAACTATGAGGTGTCCAGGGATGGGTTGGACAGGGCTTGGAGCACCCTGGGACAGTGGGAGGTGTCCCTGCCTGTGGCAGAGGTGGGACTGGATGGGCTTTAAGGTCCCTCCCAACCCAAACCATTCCAGGATTCTGGGATGTATTGAATACAAGCTCCCCAATCCAACAGATCCAAAGGAAAACCAATCAGTATTTTAATAAATAACAGCAGGATATGCAATCCCAAATTCCCTGTATTTGGGTTAATGATAACTCCTACTTTTTATTATACAGAGCACATTTCCAGCCTACACCAACATTCCCATGGGATCTGGGTGTGACACCAGAGTCAGGGGTTTAGGGAGAGATGACAAAAAACTTCTGAACACCTTAAGTCCCATGACTGCTGGATTGCAGGAGCTGCAGGTCCCTAAATTCCTCTGCACAAGGGAACATCCAATGGTTTCATTCCTTCTGTGCTGACACCGGAATTGTGGTGAGGCAGCTGTAAAAATGGGGAGCACCATCCTGCAGTGATGCTTATTTTCCAAAAAAAAAAAAAAAAAGGGGGAAAAAAAAAAGAATTTGAAATGTAAAACTAACCTTTTCTATAGCTTTTTATAGTTTTATGGGAAAATCCAAGAATTATTTCAGATGGCTCCCAATCTCTTTATTAGCATGAAGAGGCAGGGAGTGCTTATAATACCAAACCGTAGCTTTTTTTTATTGAACTGCTCTAAAAAGCCATTTTTCTGATGGATCACACACTTCTGGGGGAGGAAGAGAGTTCCAATATAGGAAAAAAATGTTACTAGCAAGTAAACACTCCCAAAATAAAACCAGGAAAGCCTCTTCCACTCAGCATGGAAAAAAATCAGATCCTCCTGCCTGAACTACTCCCTACAAAGGGATTTCACTGCCCTGATAAGGCAGGAAAAGAGAAAACAAACTTGAACAAGAAGCTGATGATATTCTTTGTTTTAAAGTTTGGGGATTCCAATCAGCACAAAAATCATTATTCCATTTCCACTGGTGGCTGCAGCAGGGATTCAGGTGCTGGATGTCCGGAGGGAATGCTCTGGCATCAGTGGAGGTTGGTGCTTGTAGGTGGGGCTGGCAGATATTTTGGGGCTGGATGATTCAGCTCCATCTCTTTTGGGTGAATCAGCAGTTCCTGTCCCAAATCAGGAGGAAATTTCACATTCCCAAGGATTTCTGTGGGCCTGACAGGAGCACACGCTCAGGTAATTCTCCAAAAATGGGCTCGGTGTAAAATTCTGTTCTCCAATAATCTTCATTCTTCATTCTTCCGACACCCCCACTTTGATGGGCTGCGAAGACTTCAAATCCTCATTGTGCCCCTGTGGTGCCATCTGCAATGGGTTTATTCCTTTTTGATCCACGCTTTTATCCCTTCTTGTGCCCCATCCATAGGCCAGGCTGGAGAAGAGGTGGGTTGGTAGCGTGGTGGGATCCAAGTGTTTCATAATTTTTTGTGGGATACAGGTTGTCCAGAGAAACTGCCCCATCCCTGGAAGTGTCCAAGGCCAAGCTGGACAGGGATTGGAGCTCCCTGGGATAGTGGGAGGTGTCCCTGCCCATGGCAGGGGTGGCACTGGATGGGCTTGGAGGTCCCTTCCAACCCAAACCATTCCATGATTCTATGATTCCACAATTTCACATTCAATGGACTTTGTGAAAGAAAAAGGGAAGTGCTCCAATACCATCCTTATCCTCCCAGATCAGCCTGAGAAAGAATAAAAAAATCCTGGAAAGCTCTATCATGTGCTCCACCTACATCTGTTTTGGGAACACCCAGCTCATTCCCTCAGCCTTCCCACCAAACCCACTCACTGGTCCCAAAATCCCACTACTTCGGTTGCTGCACAAGCCACATTCACACAATTCAGTATTTGATGTCCAATTTAAAAATCCATCAGGGACATTTCCAGGTTGGATACCCCGGATCTGAATCAGAGGGCTTTCAAATTTCAGAGAAGAGCTGCCAGTGCAAACTGCCTTTGATTGCTGTTCCAACATTTTCACATCCATTTTCAGACCAAAATGAAAAATAAAATAAAAACCAAGACTAGGAAATGAGTGTCTCAATTTGTTCTTCTTAGTCATGGCCTGGAGTAAAATCTCATTGCCTTTTCAGTGGTTTATGTCAGGAATGGAAAGGAAGATAAAACTACTCCTACAGTCAACATCAGAAAGAGAAAATCAACTTTTCTTAACTCTCTGCACCCCAGCTGAGTAAAACTGGAACAGGCATGGGAAATACATTTCTTTCCACACAAAAACCTGGGATTTTCAGGACACACAGACTATCCTGCCCTGAAAGATGTCTGTGGTCTTTGGCTGTCAATCAAAAATCTTTATCAAATATTCAATGTGAGGGAGGGAAAGAAAAATCCAAATAGAAAGAGGAAACACAGATTTCAGTCCGCAGTTTTAGCTTGGGATCTAAACCAGAAGTAGGATCTCCAGTTCCTTATCATCCACCTGCCTTATCACAGCTGCCTGAGCACAAGGGGACATCACAGGGTGCTTCCCAAATCCTCCCTGCCCATGGAGTCCCCATCACACCACCACCACCATCAGCCCTGCAGCCAAAGCTCTTCCCAATGTTTGGAAAATTCATCTCCAGTGGGCATCCAGGTTTCAGTTTGGGTCCATTTTTTGGAAGGGATAAATTCAAGGAAAAAACAGGGAAGTAATTTAAAGGAAAAGAAAGGCTTCCTGTTTTCCTTCAACCTGCTCTAGAGGAAGGTGTCCCTGCTCATATGGGTGGAATGAGATGAGCTTTAAGGTCCTTTCCAACCCAAACCATTCCATGATTCTGTGGAAATGATTGACAGATTGCTACTTTGTTGGGTTTTTTTTTCCCATATTCCATTCCATGTGATCAGGACAGTGAAGCTGTGCACCACAACCTGCAGCAGGAGCAGAATTGTCACCAGCCCAGTGTGACAAAGTGAGAGCACCCGTGCCTGTCCCCAGGCGCTGGCATCTCATGGAGCACCCACTGTGGCTCCAGCTGCTGTCCAGACTGGGAAATGAGGAAAAAAGGAGCCACATGGATCTCATGATGGTCAGAGACACAGTAAGAAATGCATGAGGGGAATGTTTCCACTTCTGCCAGGGTTCCTGGCAGCCTCAGACAGATCCAGCCCTTCCGAAGACAATCCCACCAAAATGGCCCACGGAGAAGCCTCCGGGAGCATCCCTCTCTTCTGTGGCTCTCATGAGACATCTGTGGGAAGATGCACATCAAGGTTGGGATCCCGAGTTCCAGGACACACCATCCTCCTGAGCAAAATCTGCCTCAGAGTCTCACCACACCTGACCTGCTCCTCCAGCCATCCATCCATCCCTCTGCAATTAAAATCCAACTCTTGCCAACAGGAATTTTGGTGGTTTGTGTTTTTTAAGGGTGTCAAACGCTGTGGTCCATACAGACTCTGAGTTCCCACTGTCTTCCAAATCCCACAGTCCATCCAGAGTTGGAGTTTCAACTTTCTTCCAAACCCCACAGTCCATCCAGATTCAGAGCTCCCACCATCTTCCAAACCCCACAGTCCATCCAGAGTTGGAGTTTCAACTTTCTTCCAAACCCCATGTCCATCAGAGTTCCCACTTCCTTCCAAACCTCACAGTCCATCAGACTCAGAGCCACTTTCTTCCAAGCCCCACAGTCCATTCAGACTCAGAGCTCCCACCATTTTCCAAGCCCCACAGTCCATCCAGATTTGGAGCTCCCACCATCTTCCAAACCCCATGGTCCATCAGACTCAGAGCCACTTTCTTCCAAGCCCCACAGTCCATTCAGACTCAGAGCTCCCACCATTTTCCAAGCCCCACAGTCCATCCAGATTTGGAGCTCCCACCATCTTCCAAACCCCATGGCCCATCAGACTCAGAGGCACCGTCTTCCAAGCCCCACAGTCCATCCAGAGTTGGAGCT
>VZRZ01007928.1:145996-156668 GCA_013398175.1 Climacteris rufus
GAGCTCCCACCATCTTCCAAGCCCCACATTCCATCCAGAGTTGGAGCTCCCACCTTCTTCCAAACCCCACATTCCATCCAGAGTTGGAGCTCCCACCTTCTTCCAAGCCCCACATTCCATCCAGAGTTGGAGCTCCCACCTTCTTCCAAACCCCACGGTCCATCAGACTCAGCTCCCACCGTCTTCTGAGAACAGGGACCTGGAGACACCACAAACTGCCTAAAAACCAGGGAGGCAAGAGCATCCTGGGAATGCTCCAGCCCCCAGCACTACCAGTATGGACCATCCTAACTCCAGCCAGCACCAGTTTACCGAGGGAAAGCCCTGCCAGGGGCACACTGCTCAACAAACACACGCACCACGGGGCTGCCTTACCTGGAAAGAGGCTTTATTGAACAGAGCTGTAAAATTATCTCTTCAGTTGAATTACTGAATTTGCACAAACATTTCTCTACAGAATAAAAAAAATCAAGCCTTGTCATTGTTTTACTGCATCTCGTTGTGCTTTTTATACTCATATTTGCAATTGTTATACTCTTTTTTTTTTGTTTTGTTTTCACATTTGTACTCCAATTATTTGCATATCAGGTGTTTTTTTTAATCCTAGGGTGTTGAGAGAACACAGAATAATAATAATAATTATAATAATTATAATAATAATACTCCTCTTTAGACAAAAGTCTTTCTTTTTTGTTTTTTTTCTTTAAATGAAGTTAAAAGCTGAGATAATTTAAGGAAAAAGGTCTTCAAATTTCATAACCAACTGGAAGGGAACTTTACAATGCAGTGGAAAACCGGCACGTGTTCGGGTAGCTCGAACCCATTTTGTACAGCTTTTATTTTTTATCCTTGTAAAAGTGGGTTTTTATTTTTTTTTAATTTTTTTTTTTTTTTGTAATTTCGCTACAATAACAAAATAATCTTTTGCCCTCTGCACCGAGTCTGGCTCCGGGGCAGAGGCAGAGCCCCCTCGGGGCGTCCGGAGCTCCGGATGTTGGGAGCCATCCCAACGGAGGGGGAGAGTAAGAAAATCATCCTGTGTTTCACCACCTTCTGCACCAAGTGTGTGTCTGAACCACCTTTTTTTTTTCCTCTGGTTGACCCACTGGAGAACCTGAAACGACGACGACGACGACAACAAAAAGTGCTGCTCCCGTTGCCAGGACCAACGGGAGCTGGTTTCTAATGGATAAGAAGCTGAAAGGCCATGGCTGTCTGGAAGGTTACACAACACGGATCTCATCCCAAAGGCTTTCCACAGCAGCTTAGGTCCATCCATCCATCTCCAGAAGCAGCTCCATCTCCTTGCCTGCACACCCAGGCTCCAGAGTTTGTTTAGAAAAGAGTTTGCACAACCCACGTTTTTAGCAGTGCAAAGCTTCCGTGTTGAAATCATCATCATTATTACATTTATTATAGATATATTTTTTTTTATTCTTTTATATATATTTTGTTCTTTTTTTTTGTTTGTTTGTTTGTTTTTGAAATCAGGCTTGTTTCATTGAAGGCACTTGGTTTCCATGGCAATTTATAAAAGACGGTGGTTTGGTTTCTTCACTTCCTTAGAGCAGATGACTCCGGTGGGGAGGGGAGAGGGGTGTTCCAGTGGCCGCGAGCAAAATCCCAGTCAAGCCTGTGTCCAATGTAAGCCCAGGTGGCACGTCCTGGATGGGAATGCATGCAAGAGGAGACAGCACACAGTCACCAAGCAGAGCCATGAGGAATGGGACAGGAATGTCTGCAAACAGCTCTGATTCCGGGTTATCCTCCAGGGGAGGTGACAGCCAAAGTAGAAAGGGCCTACATTTGTTTAACTCTACGCTAAAAACCTTCATGAAGGGAAAATGAACACCAGCTCTTCACATACCCTGTTTACAGTGAGGTGTTTCTCTTTTTGTTTTTATTTCCTCTCTCTCTCTCCTTGCTGTTTTTTTTTTTTTTGGCAGGCCATTAGGTTCCCATGGTAACAAGCAAACGATTCATTTGAAACAAAACCAGCCATGACTTTGTGCTTTGACAAGGGTTTCTAGAGCTCTTTGCCGAGAGTTCAACCAGATGATGCTGAATTCATCAGTGACCACAAAAGCACCTGAAGGTCTCTTCCTTACTTAGGCCAGATCTCGTTCTCACGCTTGGTTCTTAGTGAGTTCCACTCCCGTGATGCCTTTTAAGTCCCCAGTGCTTTCTTGATTTTTTTTTTTTTTTAGTTATTTATTTACGTATTTATTTAACTTTCGAGTCAGTCAGTGGAGGAATCTTTGGTAGTTTGTTTGGAAATGTCCATTTTACAAAGACTCTTTCTTCATGCCAGTGCCTGGTGAATCTTTTGTAGCCTCTGCCAGGATAAGGTCACCTCTGATGACTTAAGACAGACACGAGGATGATAAGTGGGAGAAGTCGTATATGTGCTAATGTCCCAACAGCACCTGATCGTAAATCTACAAAAAAGAGGGAAAAAGTACAATTAAAGAGCTGCCCACACACACTCAGCATTGCTACAGTGCTCTGCAAGGTCCCCTCACCAACCACACAGGGCAGGAGGTGGTGATGAAAATCCACCTGGCTGCAAAGTTTAATGCACACCCGGGGTGGAGGGATGAAACAAGGTTCTCAGGGAATCACAGCAGTGATTTCCATCAATTTCACATTGTTTGGGCACCCTGAACATTGTTTTAATGTTGTTTTATCTGCCTGACTCTCTCAAATCCAGCCCAGCCCAGCGTGGAGTCAGCAACTGTTCTCATCCCTGCCTCACACCCATCCAGCACCTTCCCATCTGAGCAAAGCATTCCCAAGGAAAACAATTCACTTTAAGCCCTGCAACTGAACCAAGGAAAACAATTCACTTTAAGCCCTGCAACTGAACCAATCCAAGGCTTGTTCTACTGGAAAAAAATCCGTTTTGGAAGCATAAACACAGGAATCAACTTGTGGGGCAGAGCCACTTACTGTTGGCCGGTTGGTCTGATTTCATACACTCTCCTTCCACAATGGACACATCATCAATAGCAATGTCCCCTTCGATGCCAGGGCCACGGATCCCTTCAAAGATGAGCTGGAAAAAAGAAGCCGATCAGGGGGTGATAAATAAAAATGGTTCAGTTGTGTTTGGCAAGGCATGAACCCACAAGGATGGGCTTGGGATGTTGTACAGACACTTCCCAGGGTGTGAAAAACAATTCAGTGGGCTTGGAATGCTGTACAAACATTTTCTGGGGTGGGAAAACCAATTCAGCCGAGTTCACATCAACCTGGGGGTGGACATGGAGGGGCTGTGGGCTGGGAGGGCTTTTCCTCCTGAGAATGAGCTGGAAATTGTTTGCCCAGTTTTCACCTGGGGCTTCCAGAGCAGCTCCACCACTGTGTGCTGTGCTTGTGTGAGGACAACATTCCTGCAGCAAAGAGCAGGATTCCATGGAATTCAAGCTTTAAGGAGATGGGAGGTGAATTTTCCCCAGAAATTCCTGCCACCTGAAGAGGCACAGCTTGGAGAATGTCTAGAAGGACTGAGTGTCCACTGGAGCACAGACTGGATGAAAACACACAGAAGCCAGAGAAATTCCACAGAGGTTCCAACTGAGGTTTCTGGCAAAGAGCAGGATTTAATGGAACTGAAGCTTTGAGGAGATTTTCCCCAGACATTCCTGCTGCCTGAAGCAAGCAGCAGAGGCACAGCTTGAAGAAAGTGTTGAAGGACTGAGCATCCACTCGAGTTCAGACTCCATGAAAACACACAGGAGCCAGCGAAATTCCAGAGAAAAATGAGGTTTCTGGTTCTTGGAGGGGGTCCAAACAGTCCCTCCCATCCCACTGGGGTCCCTCATCTGCAGCTGGTGGCACCTCCCTGCAGCCAGGACAGGACCTGGCCCCTGCATCCTTCTCCAGGCCCAAAGCCTGGGAGAAACCTCTCAGGATCCAGGTTGGCATCTCTTCATCCATGACACAAAGTTATTTTTATCTCAAGGGGTCAGGAAGGGGCTTCCTTTGGTTTGGACACCCTGAGGTCCCACAGTGATGTCCTGGGTGGATTTTAACCTCCCAGATCTCCTGCTGAGGCAGGAATTGGTGGCAGGAACAGCCCTGCTTCTCTCCTGTCCCTTTTTAAAACAGAAACCAGTACAAATCCCCCACTTTTCTTTAAATTAAGACATTTGCAAATAATCTAATTTGGTATTGCAGAAGTAAATTCCATGCTGGGATCCATTTTTTCCCAACATGTTTAGAAGCTTTGATCCCTTCTGGGAATGGTTTTATCAGAGGACACTGGGAGGAGTTTTGTCTCAGAGAGGGGCACAGTAGAGATTTTATTCCTGTTTAAGGCTTTAACCTCTGCTGGATGAATGATTGAGATTTTCAGGTCCTATTAATCATTTTCTGTCAAATACTCCTTGTCTGACACCAAACTGCTGGAAAAGAAAATGGTGCCTGTATGGAGAAGGGGGCATGTTGTAAAATCAGTAATTTTATTTATTGTAATGTTCATTATCAGCTTGGGATTCTTATTGTGCTAAAGAAACAGTTCTCTGCTCTCCTTCCCTCAGTGTCCTGCTGTCCTGCCCCTCTGCTGCTTAATTTTAATTAACTTTGCACAACACTGGACTCATTCTGTGCCACAAGAAATTTATTCACTAAAAACTTCAAAGCCCTTTGAGGAGATGAAGGAATTACATCAGGAATGCATTTGCCAAGCAGCACCATTTGCACAGTTCGTCCTACTTGTGCTTTTTGAAATATTTTTGGTTAACTTAAATCACCTTTTTTTTTTTTTTTGCTTTAATCCACAACAACATCAGCACGAAATTCATGGGATTTCATCAGGGCACTAATGGAGATACAAACTCTTGGGGATAGAATCAACTTGAAGAAACCCAAATTAATTCAATCTGCAGCAAAATGCTTAAATTACACTTCATAATCCTCTGGGGCACTCAGATGGGGTCTCTGTGTTGTCCCTGATTTCAGCAGGACACAGACCTGAGCCTCTTCTTTTGGCAGCTTCCAACACATCTTTGTTCAGGAAATCAGTTCCACCAGAGCTGCTGGTTAGAAAGGAACCCTGTTCACCACAAAGGATGAGTGGACACTCAGGGCAGGGGAGTTGAGCCTGTAAATCACAGAGGTGGCTCCAGCTGGGCAGGCACCAGCCCAGGACTGGGGTGACAACACCACTGGATGTCACATCCCACAGGCAACTCCCTGCTCTGCCTTTCCACAGAGGAAAAGCTCCCCCAGTCTTGGCCATGGACACTCAGAAGCAATGTTGGGAAAGAACTCTCCTGTTTCTGAGTCCAACCATCCCCCAGCACTGCCAAGGCCACCACTGACCCCTGTCCCCAAGTGCCACATCCACGTGGATTTTAAATCCCCCCAGGGATGGGGACTCCACCCCTGCCCTGGACTGGCCAGGCCTTTCCATGCAGAAATTCCTCCTGATATCCAATCCTCCCGTTCTTCTGCTGAGCTGAGCATTCCCAGTGGGATAAGTGGGGTGTATTTGCAGCCTCCTCGTGGAGCCCTGAGCCAGGGAACAAAGTCTAAATAAACCTGAGGGGTCTGCGCTGGGAGCAGGAGACTCCATCAGGATTTAATTGAAGTGTGATGCTGCAGGTTAATTACTAAAATAAGGTGCATATTAATGCAGCAGGGGAACAATTGGGAAAACAACAAGTTTTTCCCTAATTTACCCTGTTGTCTGAAAACAGTGGCTCAAGTAATTATCCCTCTGATTTTTCCACTCTGCCGCTGATAATGGGAAGTTTGCAGCTCCAGAGGAAAATGTCTCCTCCTCTCCCCCACATCCAGCTCCTGCTCCTTGGCAGCAGTCACAACACCAGTCAGTGGAGTTTAAAGTAAAATCTTTCCTGACAATGGAAAACACTGTTTCCAGCCTAAAGGGCTCTGTACAAATACAACAGCCAGCATTTAATTAAAATCTGCACTTGGCAGCCAGTTTGGTGGCCCTCAGAGAGGGCTTGCTATGAGCCAGCCTGGCCACACACCCAGAACAAATCAGGGAGCTCAGCCCAGCCCGCAGCAAACAGGGATGGGCAGGAGGTGCCAACTGATCAGAATCCCCCAAAAACCTCATTATCAGGATGCCCATGGCTTTGCAAAGCTGTTGTTAAAGAAAAATGAACTTAGCAGGAGAATAGAGGGGTTTGTGTGTACAGCAAAGGCCACTCTGCTCTTAATGGGATGGAAATGGGGCCCTGCAATGCCTGTCCTGAGGGTCTTTGGGGGATGCAGCTTCTGCTTCTTCCCTGGAAATGCCCAAGGCCAGGCTGGACGGGGCTTGGAGCAGCCTGGGACGGTGGAAGGTGTCCCTGCCCATGGCAGGGGGTGGAACGAGTTGGTTTTTAAGCCCCTTCCAACCCAAACCAATCTGGGATTCTCTGATACTTCCACAGGATTTCAGGCAGATTTTGATCTTCCCCTGTGTGCTCCACTCATCCCCTACCTCTTCTCCCTTTCCCTGCCGGGCACTGGGTGTGTGCCAGGACAATCCCACCGGGTGGGTGGTGCAGGAGGAGTTGTCTGGGTGTTCACAGCATCAACACCCCCGAAGATGGGGAGCTGTGAGCTTCAATTGACTTTGGTGCACATTGACCTGCAAAGGGGTTAAAATGCTGCTGCAGACTGGGCCAGCTGGGAAAACTGGTCCCCCTTGTTGTCAGGGACTCCTGCAGGGCACATCCAGCCTGAAAATAGGGAATATTCCCTTTTGGATGGGTGAGTAAAAGCACTGGGATCATTCAAACATGGAGATAAATCCAAAAATAGCTCCACAGGTGCTTTGTTGCTTTGGGATTGGGAATCCTGCAGGGCCAAGGGCTGCAAACCTGGATGTTCCCAGCCCATCCTGCTGATGCTGGAACCCTTTGGACACAAAGTGTGACCAAATCTGGGTGGGCTGAGCCCCATCTGGGCTTCTCTGGGGTTCAGAGAGCAAGGGGGTGTCACTGAGACAACAGGCGGGACCAGGACCTGCTGACACCAATCCTTGGTAATAAATCGTGGAGTTTTTATTTGGATACTGCACTGGCAATACTGAGATCCTGTGTTAGCAATAAATCCAACCCAAATCATCCACATCATCACCATGTCCTGCAGCTCAAACTTGAACTAGATTTCTTGGATGCCAGCACCAATTTGTCCCTTCCAGGGCTCTCTTTTAATTTGGGGTATTCATTCTTTAAAAATATGTAATATATGAATATCTGAGGGAGATTTATGCACTACTTTTTGAGATTCAAAGCACTGCAGTGCTCCCAGTTCTCCATGCAAAAGCTTTGTTCTATATCACAGGGACTGACAAGGTATAAAATCTTTTACCCCTATAAATTAACCTATAAAAAGTTTTAATTTCCATGTCAGTGTCCTCTTTTACTGCAAAGATTCACTACAATTCCCTCTCCTTAAATTTAACTGGGAGGTTTATATTCTTTCCTACTTACACTCCTAAATGGAAAATAAAATTTGCTTGATGCAATAGATGCTAAAAAAAGTAATTTAAGGCTCCAAGCACTCTGACATTTATTTGTTGTATTTGGTCAGAGCTTCAAAGCTTTACATTTATTTTATGCTGAAGCCTTTAAATACAACAATGTAAAAGGTGAAAAATAGCCAGGGAGAGAAGCTTCTGCTTGGAATCTCCCTCCTCCACTCCTCTGGATTGCTGCTGCCAAATCCTTTGGATCTCCTTCCTGGAGCTGATGGCCTGATTGTCCCCCTGGTGTTGCTAAAGCCCTTCCCAGGTCTCCAAAACTTCCTCAGAACTCTCAAATCCATCTCTTCCCTCCCTTTACCAGGTTGGATTTATCCCAACTTCACCAATGAAAAACTCCACAGCTCTGAGTGTTCCTGAATCCGGTATCCTTGTTCTCCCCATTCCTGGCACTTTGTTCCCACCAAAAATCACAGAATCCCAGACTGGGACCCCTCCCACTGTCCCAGGCTGCTCCCAGCCCTGTCCAGCCTGGCCTTGGGCACTTCCAGGGATCCAGGGGCAGCCACAGCTTCTCTGGGCACCCTGTGCCAGGGCCTCCCCACCCTCCCAGCCAGGAATTCCTTCCCAATATCCCACCCAAATTTCCCCTTTTCCAATGGGAAGCCATTCCCTGTGTCCTGTCCCTCCATCCCTTGTCCCCAGTCCCTCTCCAGCTCTCCTGGAGCCCCTTTAGGCCCTGGCAGGGGCTCTGAGCTCTCCCTGGAGCCTTCTCCCCCAGCTCTCTATCCTGTCACACTGTACTTCCCATATCCCTCCCTTCAATTTTCCTCTAATTCCCATCTTTGCAATTATTCTGGAGTCCCAGGTACCAAATCATTTCTCTCCTGTCAATGCCTCTCATGCATGGAAATAAAAACGAGGGGTCAGGATCAGGAATTACCCATAAAGTTAATCCCAATGTGCATCTTTAAGGCAGCACTTTGGATTTGCACTGAAGGACTCTTTCAAGGCCAGGCTGGGCAGGACTTGGAGCAGCCTGGGATAGTGGAGGGGTCCCTGTCCATGGCCGGGGTGGCACTGGATGGGATTTAAGGTCCTTTCCAACCCAAACCATTCTGGGATTCTCTGACTCTTTTTCCCAAAAAGATTTTCCCTCAAAGAGGGCCTGGAGGTGACAGAGAGGAGTCAGAGGAGAACCCTGCCCTCAGGGCATGGCTTGTGACTCCCACATTCCATGAGGACATTCCCAGCCTCACACCCAGCAGGACTTGCTGGCAGCAGCTGCTTTTTTGGGAATGTTCCGAAGCAAACAGCTCTCAGCCTGCAGCAGAACTGCCCCTGATGGTCCATCAGCACATTCCTGTCAAACCCAACATGAAATGTGTGAAAAACCTGTCACAGCCCCCATGTCTCACTCACGAGGGCCTCTGGGCACAGATGCTTTGGTACCTCCCAGCAAAGACTCCCAGATCTTTCCTTTTTCAGCAGAAAATTCACGTATTTCCAAAGACCTCTAACACAGGCACTGTGCAGGGGCTCTAAATAATTTCTCACAGCGTGTAATTTTATATTCCAGTTGCTAATCTGAAAGAAAAACATGCTTAAATCACCCCCAGCATCTCCTGGAGGCTGAAAGGTGTTTTGTGTTCAAGCAAAGAGCTGCTGGGCTGCCATTAGTGGCATTATTAACTCCGTGGTGCTCAAGGAAAGGGATTACCTGTCCATAAAGCAGCTTTCAGAGCTGTGAAACCCAGAAGGAAAAGGATCAGCGTTCCCAGTTCCCCCCCAAGCTGGAATTCCCTGTTCCCAGAGGCACAAGCCTTACCTGGAAGGAGGTGGGGGGGTTGATGTTCACTCGGGCTTGGTTCCAGTGCTGTCCCTTGTTCCCACTGGAGGACCACAGGGGGTTCTCGATGGCAGTCTGGCCCTTGAGCCGCAGGTAAACGTTCAAACTTCCTGGAAAACAGGAGGAGAACTGCAGTTGGCAAGGCTCTGCCTGGAGCAGGGATGCTGGGCTGGCTGCAGCACCCTCCTCCCGGCTCTGAGGGGTGTGCAGAGGTTCTGGTCATAAATTCAAAACCTTTTAGACTCCCAGGAGAATATGGCACCCATCCTGCAGCTCAGGAAAGGCAGGAGGCTTCCAGGGAAAACAGGGTAAAAGGAGTTTTCTGTGCTTTAGAGCATGCCATTGGAATTTAAACCTCCTTATCCAGGGAAAACTTGGTTGTTTCATGCTGAATTCCTGCTTGCTAAAACTGTCCAATTTTACTCTGCCCATTGTTTGGAGTGCCCCAGAGCCTGGCACAGCCATGTCAGAGATAGATGTGATGCCCTTAGGAATATTTCTGTAGGACAACAACATCCTCTGAGTTAAAATAACCTCAGCAAAGTCCCTCCCTGTGCAGGAAAACCCCACAGAGCTGCACCTCTCCCCACTGTGACCACTGAGTTGCTGGTGCCAGCACAGACTTTGTTTACACCAGGGTCACCTGCAGGCAGCAGGTGAACCTCACTGCCTCAGACCCTGAACAGAACCAGAAGGAACAGCAAATTTCATTTATCAATGCTCAATAATTCACATAATTTGGGGACTTTGGTCCTGTTTGCCACCGTTGCTGCCTGCAGATGTGTGGGGCGGTGGTGCCTCTTTGTGCTCTGCAAATCTCTTTATTTCCCTTAATTTGATTAAGTTCAGGCGGTCAGGTTCACGCAGGAGCAGCGTTTTTTGGGGTGCTTGGCACAGCAGCTGAGCTGCTCACACAAATGCCACTTGCAAGGAGAGCCCTCAGATCCATGGTGACTCAGCTCCTGCTCAGAAAAAGTTCTGATTTCCACAAAGAGCCAAACTTGGAGAGCAGAAAGCTGGGTGTGTAATGGAGCAGCAAATATTCCCCTCACGGCCCCTGCAGCAGGGTGCCCGGAATGGGGCCATCCATCTTCCCTGGAGGAGCTGGGCAGGGAAAGGCTCCTGCCTGCTCCCACTGTAGCCAATCCTGCCTGGAATGCAGGGAGGGAGCACAGGCAGCACAAAGGATCCCGGTGAGGAAAGTCTGGCTGTCTCCACACAAAGCAGAGAAAGGGATAAAACAGAAAGGGATTGTGAAGGGGATGATGCTCAGCCTCATCCCTCTTCCAAAAATATTTATATTTATATTTATATTTATATTTATATTTATATTTATATTTATATTTATATTTATATTTATATTTATATTTATATTTATA